>CM060845.1:27412500-27602500 GCA_030762175.1 Metallyticus violacea | reverse complement strand
TCGTGTTCGAGAACCCATTTCTTTTCTTGCCATAAATAAGGCATTTTAATTTTCACTGCAGAACGAAGACGTCTAAGAATGATAATATATTTATCCTTATATAGGAACGAAATCGAAATGTAACTGGCTATATATTACGATAGTCGCAATTAATCCTGCGTAAGTTTGTTATACGCCTTTGAGCATATACTGTACGCCACTAAGAGAAGGCAGAGAAGTTGCCTTGATAGCACGGCGGAAACAGTTGAAGTTCTGCTTCTTTTGGCTCTACTACGGGTGGAGCGCGGACTCTTGCGCCTGGAGACAAATGCCTTTGCGACTTTTTTTACGCAAACTAACGCTTGGAGGATTTAAATCGGTTGATGCGCATGAACGAAGAATTAGATTTTGGTTTGAGAAAATATATCACTTAGGCTCTATAATAAGATATAAAATTGTCAATACTGCGCGAAGCCGTGTTATTAATTGAAGAGAGTAAACATTTGTTCACTAACGTGAAATTGAAAAACTGAATAATATTCCCTGTGAAATATGGGATAAGTATAGCTATTTTTGAGCGTTGTAAAAGTTTTTATGGAAAAATTGTAATGTTAGGAGTCTGGCATCATAAAATACGAAATAAAAAAGAAAATAGTAAAAGTCATTAATGAAGCAATTGCAAAAGTTGATTTCGTTTTAGCTGAAAAATAAACTATAGGGTGCGGCAGAAACAATAATCAGGTTTTAAAGTGAAAAATATTTTAATTCTTAATAATTATTTATATTTATATTGCAGTACCTTCAAGTACAGTTCTTGTAAATGGAAGAACACTTTTCATTTTTTGAATATATAAAGTCTCTAGATATCCACTACCATTTCCAATGCATTGTTGTATACTCGCGTTGGAACTGGTTCATAACCATTCGTAAAGTATCTAGCTGTATCCCGTTTATCTATTCGCGAATTCAATTTCTTAACTGTTGGACATTTGCTGGTTTGGTCTCAAACACTTTGTGTTTAAGTTAGCCCCACAAGAAATACCCTGGTGCTGTCAGATCTTGACATTTGTTTGGGACATTTACGAAATATTCCTGTGAAGGTTTGCATTTGTAAAAAGAACAAGTCTTAGTAGTGTCCTGGAAAGAAAATAACAACTTAATGAAAGTGAGAAGTAGTCTTAAATGCAATTTATTATACATACTATTTTCTATCTCCAAAACAGCATTTCTAAAGATGCAGCATATTAAAATTGGTATGATATTTAATAAATGATTGCAGAAATAGTAATTATTAAAAATTAGATAACAATTAACATTTAATATTTAAAGCAAAGTCTTCACAACACCTCTCACAAAATTCGTTCTATTTGATTAGCAAACTGTATTACAGCTTCGGCACGGTAGTAATAATAAGCTGGGCTACAAACGACTCACGTTCATATCTTAAGTAGAAACACTATAAATAAATATTAAAAGGTATGGCGATACAATGATAGCTAAGGCAATATAATTTTCAAACAAAAGTTCTGCGTAAATATTACCGATAAACTAGCTAGAAGAAAATACTTTACAAACTACTAAAATAAATAAATAAATAAACAAATAAAAATAAAAAAAACGCTCTTAAAACTACTATCTGTTACAGTTGTATACCTGGGTCACTGAGTATAGCCAAAAGGCTCTTTGAACTTTTTACTTAATGCATCGAAACTGTTACCCAGCCCCAAGAGCTTCTTGACTGTGTGTGTTAAGAAGAAATTCTCAGAAGAGTCATTCTCCTGCCGTTATGTAGGAAAGCAAGCTGTTGATGTCACGATTAGAGAAGATAATAGATGAAGAGATCGAAAGTACAAGTGTTAATTATAAGAATTACGATTATGAATATGCTCGTTCTTTAACAATAATGTTTTGTATAGTTAAAAACAGTACTAAATGTAGTGGCAGCTCTTAACCCCTGTAGCAGGGTGGGCCAAGGGCATAACTTGATACCGTCCTTGGTACCCTATCAAGTATAGGAAATTGATTAGAATATACATAATATTTTATTTGAGCGAAATATAAGTAAGTGTGTAGAAATGTTATAGAAAAAACCCGAATTTTCTCTCGGGAGGCAGATAATGCGAGTGAATCCGTTCTTTGTGCTCAAGAACAGGGATTGTCACCCCTCAGGCGGGTAGGCCACCTGGAGATGGGGCTGATGACACCTATGGTACCGTTACAGGTTATCGCACTTTAACGGACGCTAGATGCCCGAAATCGAACGGAGAGCGTATCGCGATGCTGTTACTTTCGGAAAATCGTTTAGCCAACAATACGAGAACTCAATTCATCGATTGTAGCCTATAAGAGAGCCTGACATAAAAATGGTGCAGTAAATAGCGTTTCTTTTCACGTGGTCGCGTTAATTCTTATGGAGTATTTAAGGACTGGATGCCCATGTGAACAAGCAGTTGTTAGCTTAGTCTTAGGATCCTCAGTCCTATACGAGTCTGAATCAGCTGCTCGAGCATCTGAGCGAACAATAGTGCAGCGTTACAATCTCGCAACGCCAGTGTTTTCTTAATATACGGCTAGAATTTGGCGAATATAACAGGGACACGCGTTTGCCACAGCTCCACGGCAGTCCGACGAGGGTGATTCAATAAATAACGTTCCTCTCACTTAATCCCAGCAAATAACCAGTTCCCAAAATCCAGCGAAATACTCTAGAGACCACACTAGGAGTGATTTGGTGATGAGCAGCATCTACTTCAGTTTCCAGTAATAATCCCTCCCGATAACAAACTACATGGCACTTAAGCCCAAAAATAGCAGTGTTAAACAAAGCACTTAAACAAAAGTATGCACGCGTGATTTAAAGTTACTATTTCAGAAGAATCTTTAGTAATAAAATAACTGTAGTCACTCATTTTTATAGATATAAACTCCTCTGATTCTTAGTACTGCTCGCTGGTTGAAGTTGTGCACAAGTTCAACCAAAATATTTGCATAATTTCCCATCGAAATCTTAGGTAGGACCCAACATGTTTCAAGCCGACTCAGCCGTTGCCATTACATTTTCCAACAATTATGGATTTGCGAGAAGGTGTCCGTCAAGTCATTTTCTTAGAGAAGATGTAATTCATTAATTTTTACAGCTTCACATTCTATTTTATTTCATTAAGCTGCAAATAACTCGCATTTAAGTTTTTCTTTATTTGGCATTGGGTACAGCCAGTCTCCTCACCTGTGACGTCACAACTATCCGCCCTGCCGCCCGGACAACTTCGAGCGAACAGCCGGTATTCACGTGGGGTTTTCTGTCCCAGCGAGTTTTCGCCAGTGGTGGTCAAATTATTTGATACTCAGTAATAGAACCATTTTATTTAATTACATCTCCGTCTTATGCTTGTGTTAGTGTGTGAAAATAAAAGCAAGTTGTCTCGAATATAATTTTATTGCTTACTGAATACTATCTTATGATAAATTACAATACCTGTATCATAAAGTACTTTAACCTGGTATTTTGCATATCAAACACGTTTAGTCTTTACTCATCAATTGAGAAACCAGTTTTTGAATATTTGGAACAGTAGTCTGTTGTGCACAACCTAAGAATGCATTTTCTAGGATATTTTTCAGTTTTAAAAACTCGTTCACGCATATAAGTTGAACCTACATGTTCAATATATCAGCAACACGTCTTCTGTGTAATCATGGAAATGGGGAACAGAAAAAAGTAAGTAAAACTCTAGCAGACTTCTTTTGTCTGAGAATGAATTCTTCAATAGGATACCAACTTTTCCAAATTGTGGCATCTTAAATCAAACTCATTAACCTTTACTTAATTTCACGGCATATTCTTCAAAATCAATAATTTCTTGACATTGAAAAACTGATGTTAGATTTTGAATGTAAGTTGTGTCATTATTACTGAAAATAAGTTGATAATAGTTTTCGTTGTGAACGCTCTTATATAGTCATACATCTGTGAAATGCTTTGTTCTTTCCATTGAAGAGGAATATTAAGGACATTGAGGTGAAAGAAGATCATAATATATTTTTCATTTTGATGTTCAGAAGTTTGCAGACAAATGGCAAAACTCATCTATCAAATCAAATATCTATCTAGATGTTAACTGGGGTTAACCACTGTACTTCTCAGTAATAAGGACGATCTTCATGTTCAATGTTATAACAGTTCAGACATGCTTTAAACTGGCGACGAGGCATTTGTTTTGAAAGAATAAAATTTGTGGTTTACTTGACGCACTCATGGCATTTTAAAATTTCATACTTTTGGAAAATACTTTCCCTTCTGCTGAGAAAGTATGTAGTGTTGCTGCATACATTTGTGCATACAGCGTTTACGAGCGTTCCCGAAGTTCTCCGATTGACACATAGAATCTGGCGATAACTCATTTTTTGTCAAAGGATTTACATACTCAATATGTAAAATTTTCCGGGCTGGCTCCTAACATTCCCTCGCTAACGGATGACCCGCATGCTACTGCTATACAGTAGAAAGGAAATGCGCTAATGATGTAAGATACAACTAAGAACTACCTAATTGGTTGTACATTGCTGTATTCATGCATTTTGGGATTTATAAGTTGACTGGTAGGAGAGAAAATGGTAAATAATTCTGCTATTTTCTTAAGGGGGGGGGGCATCTTGCCTTTGCTAGTAGGGTCGCCCCTAACTAAATAATTTGCCCCATAATGATAACCATAACGTACGCGGCGAATTTGTGTAAGTACGAATTTTATTAGGCGCATAAACAGTAAAACACTTGAAATAGCTAGTTTAGCTAAACGTTCATAGTTTTGTAATATTTATTATAAAATACCTGTCAGACGGAATAAAATGATTCAGAATATAACACACGTGCTTCTTTTACTGGACGAATGGTGACCCTGTTTATGTATTAAAATTAAGAATCTTATTTTCTAACAAAAGTAATAAAATGACTTCAATATCCCAGAGCTGAGTATACTGCAATAGATAAAGCTAAACAAAAGCTTGGCAACATAGCAGAAGCGCCATCTACCGCTAGTGGTAACTAGATTGTAACGTCTGCACCTCCGAAAAGCTCGCACCTAAATCAAGTTGGTCTGTGGAGGTCCGGAACCTCATAAATTGTTAAGGCGTCTGACTGCAGCAGCGGAAAATACGGGCTATGAGTAGCGGCGATGAAAAATAGACGGTATATAAAACGGGATTGCAAGAACAAGGATTAACGATCCTTACCCGTCGAGACGCAAAAAGTGATCATGTTGCCATAAGAGAAATGAACACTCTTAATGGAGCTCTTCTTTTTCTTATAAAATACTCTTTTAGAAGATATATTATTGGCTCATTCTAGTTAAAGAGCTGGCATAACTGTAGCCTCATTCTTAACGATCTGTCAGAACATTCCTTGTGTCTTGTACGCCTACAGGCAAGAACGATGGCACGAGGGTTATAAGAGCTGCAGCTTAGAAACTGACCAAGTAGTTTGTGTACAGTGAGCGTTTAAACAAGGCAATTGTGCGAAAAAGTGGAAATTTCACGTGAAAGATTTTCGTTGGATGATTTTTTTCTGATTTTACTAAAGGTCTAACTCAACAGTAATCTATTGAATCGCTTCGTTCAACCTTTGGTAATGAAGTACAATCAGAAAAGAGTGCTTACAATTGGACCAAAATCGGTCGTATTAAAAAAAAAAATCGATGTTTTGCGTAACATGATTGAAGAAGATCAACATGTGATTTACAGTGAGATAGAGGCATCCTTAACATATCGAAGACTGCAGTACATTCGATTTTACATATATATGAAAATTTAGCTATGAAAAAGATTTGTTCCCGATACATTCAGTGTATAGTATTACGGTTTTTAGTGTGAACTTTTTATATTGCATTCTGAGTGCTTTTTATGAGTTTTATGCTTTTTAGAAGTTTTTATTATTCCGCGAATAGTGTATATATATATATATATATATATATATATATATATATATATATATATATATATATAAATGATTAGTGTAATAGAACAAATAGACAGATAATTCCAATAATGGTATAAGAGAATACGCTGTTGCCATCTGTTAGACATATTTTTGACTCTTGGAATGTATTAAATTGGTGGGAAAATATGCTGTTTACTTTGATAAGAAATGGTAAGAAATGAAGTCGAGCAATTTTGATGTAGTTAAATCAACCACGACTCCATAGGCAATGACATATTGGTAAAATGTTAATATTTCGTGTTTCAACCTCCTTTTATTTAAATACTAGAATGCGTGTTGCAAAAACTTTTCTCCAAATCTCGCTCAAAATTCACTATGAATGGAAATTTAATATTTCAGTATAATCTACGCATTCTTGTATAAATTCCACTCTCATTATAAATATCAGTACAAGATTTGACGGTCCTGGAATCAATCATTGGACTGAAAGTTCATGAATAAGTTCTGACCTCTGGTTATGCTAAACGCATAGCCAAGGAAAGCTTTGGTTTTGAATATAATTTAAACCTATGATCACGGTAAAATAGCCCGGTAATGATACATTTTAATAATAACTTTTTTATCTCGTTGTTATCATGGTGAAGCAGTAATTTTAAAATTTTTGAGCCTTCCCATCCATGAATATTTCTTGATTTATTTTATAATTTTCTTTCAAAATATTTTAAAAATAGTATGTCTACAATTTTACTATTATTTCTGTATTTTTTTAAATTTATTTCATAAACTTTATTGTCTCAGAACTTTTTTGGTATTTTTTATCAAAACATTTATTGTGATATATTCAATAGATATCCTGTTACGTGTATGTATTGAATTGCAACATTTTTATAAACAGTTCCTTAAACATTTCTATTTCTTTATTACAATAAAATTGTTTTCTTTCGTATTTTCTCTCTGGCAGATTCATAAGTCCCACTTAAGAAATACTTATATAAAAAGTTATATATTTTATTTCCGGTGTATTGCTTATATTCATATTCTTTATAAACATCAAAGTATTTATTCATGTAAGTATTCGTTAGTAGCTGTACTGGGTGTAACCTGAACTGCTCGTTGTGGACATGAACAGCTATTAAACTCAAAGTATATGGTGTGATATTTTGCTGTAAACAATGCAGAATTTTCTTTCACAAACTTTTCTTTTTAATTCTCAGCATAATGCATAACAGCTTGATAATGAACTGTTTTTGTGATGTTGCACCATAAACAGAAGGTGTTTTTGTTTCGTACCGCTAGCATTTGTTACTCTTGTTATATGAATGTTCTCTTTTCTCTCTGTAAGCCATTGAAATATTTTAGCATTCAACGTACGCTGGTAATCACATGTCTCCCCGCCACGGGTGGCCGAGGTCGTTAAGACGCGGATTCGTGAGCGGGAGATCTGGGGTTCGAATCCCGTCAGGACCGTCACCTCTGACTGAGGTTTGTTTCAGGTTTTCCTCAGCACTCATAAATGGCAAATGCCGGGGAGGTACCATAAACTCAGTCCTGGAACAGTTCCTTCCTGTAAATAATCCTTTCCTGATATATAATTTAATCTCATGTATCGTCGGTGTCCACCGCCTGTAGTACCTCAGCAGTAAAAACGGGCGTTAAACACTACTCAAAAAAAAAAAAAAAAAACCCACCAAATGCCTGGCATTTGCTCAAGTGAAGGCAAACTTTATCACGTCTTTGCTCCAAGTATGCTTGGAATGCGAGAGAGAAATCAATTGTGACTTCTTCATTGCACTTTCCATGGAAAATGTTTTGTGCATAATGAGTGAGGATAAGATTTTAAGGCAAATGCATATTTCTTCTCTGCTATCAGAAAGTATGCTTACTTGATATATGAGTTAATTACTAAATTTCCAACAATTTGAACAATATTTTATGTTGCTTATAATGCTTATTTGGACTGTTTTATTAACAAGGTTAATATTTCAGTAGTTTGAAAAGTATGCTGCATATTGTTGTTTTACATATACATATTTTAGTTTATTTATTTTATATTATTTTTGATTTAAAAATACGATATTTTCGAATAATATATGCCATCGAGTCAATCTTGAAATTTGACAACACAAACAGTACCGCACACGCAACAAAATCAATAGGTCACGTCACATCGGTGAATCCCCGCCTTATCTGGTCGTTGCTGTTCCCTCACAGTATGAAGGTGGCTGTTTAGGAGTTCTCGGAATTGAGTTAAAGTGTTGTAGTTATACGTAATACTTAATTCAGTTTAAAATTGATTATAATTTAGTATCTCTTAACATTTATAAAAGTGTAACCTACTAACTTACACAATGGAATTATTTTCAAGATAATCAACCATTAATAGTTTTAGAAATTTAATTCCAAGAAATTGCAGGTTTGCAATCTGCAAAATTCAGGTTATGCATTTCAGTGGTGCGATCCTTGTAAATGGCGAAGATATTGTTTTCGTGTTATCACACCAAAAGTAAAAGTGAACAAAGCTAGGGTGCAGAGATATCAACGCAAGTTTGAAGCTAATTTGTTAATTACTGATAGGGAGAAAACGTTAGTTCACTGTTTGAATACTAAACACAGAGATAATATTAAACTAAAATCCTCGAAAAGTATCCATGTACAAAAATTGTTTGGTGGACATTTCTCCTTCCATTTTGGAAACTCAACCAACCCCACCCTCCGAAATTCCATTGAGCAGTAATACTAAGTATAAAGTGCCAGACCAATCTACTCTTCATAAAAAGTATGTCAAGCTGTGTTGCGATTTTACAACTGAAAATATTAGAGAATAGATCTGGAATAATTTTGCCTGGATGACAATCGATAAAACACAAGACAGAGAAAGGCGGTTTATTGCAAAGTTATTATTTGGATCTCACCATAAAAATGAACTAACCATCCCATTTCTCTTTGCGATAAAACAACTTGAAGCTACAAATAGCTCTTTTGCTTCCAACTTTTTGTAGACTCCATGAACTTATGGTCAGATCGTATTCAGTAGCAACGTGTATTACTCTTTGTGACGGATGCTGTGAGCTGGCAATTCTCTGAAAGTTATATTTCGAAAGCTATATTTGACTGTCTTACCCATGAGTTATTACACCGGGTTGCAGAAACAATTCGTGCAAATTGCCCTTTTGTAGATAAGCTGACATCTTCTGTAAAGTATTTGTTCAGGCGCCCTATAGAACACAAACGTTTCAAGCAGCACCGAATGTTACACTTCCATCAAAATCCGTTTTAACGTGCTGGGGAATGTGGCTGTGTGCAGCTGTATATTACACCTCTTCAGAATTACCGAGACAGACATGGATGGCGGAATTCACTAAGGCATGGAGGTAAATGGTAGGTCTGGCATTCAGTGCGTGGCATTCCAATTGGGGAGAAAAAAAAAAACAGGAAATGATGGACTTCTAACGAAGTGTCCATACTCAGTAGGTGTTTCATTGATAGATTGTTGTTCAGGCATTCTGAAACTGTTTTCGAGTAAGCTGCTTACACTGGCCATTACACTTGAGAAATTTTATTTCTTATATGAGGATAGGTCCAGTTTCCGGCCTAATCATTTTCTAGGTATGATAAAAACAAAAACTATATTTCAATTTTCAATATATTCTTGAAGTTCAAGTATATTGAAGTATACAAGAGTTCAAGATACTTTTTATTGCAATACACTTCTCATATCTTTGATCCCCATCTCCAGTCACTGAAATTCCCCATGCGGCATGCTCGGCGCAATTCTCTCTTCCAATCTGTTGCAAGCAAAATTTATACAGAGTAGGGCAGTTATCATGTGCAGTTAAGAATAATATTTTATTAAATAGTGCAGTAGTGTTGTGCAATGATAGGAAATTCACTGCGTGTCTTGTGGCAGTACGAGTAAGGCATTTAAGCGCAAATTTCCTGGTAGCCCAGGTACAACACGAAAAACAATATTAAAATTAGTGCAGAAGTTTTGTGACTGAGCGTAAACAAAAGAAAGACCGCTTACCAATCCATGACTAAATTGTGTCATATTGTCCCAGATTATTGACCCTGATTATGGTCTCCTTGTTACTTAGGCCTTACGGTTTATGATTTTTATCTTTGTGTCTTTGAAAAATAGAATGTATTCAACTGATCCTCACACACCGAAGGAATTTAAAACGAACATTGGAAATAAAGTTAGTCCCACTAGTGATGGGAAACAAGCTTGTCAATGATACTTTCCTATGCAGGTGGGATTGTGTATCAGGAAAAACGAGCAACATTTTCAGCACCTGCTGTAAGGAAGCTGAGTACCAAACTCTGTTTAATATGTTATACCTAACTTCGAAATTACAAAGTGCTTGAGCGCAGCGAGTATGAGGGTCACTTTGAAAGTTTTGGGAATGGACTACAAGGACAAGTCAGTGTACGTTTTCCTATCTTTAGATTGAGGTTTAGATAGCAACACATACAAGTGTGAGCGCGCTTCAACAATGTATGGTTTCTGTGTATGTGTACGCGGGTGTTGCTGCGCCAGACGTTAGGATGGTTCTCAAGCGAGAGCATTTCAGTGCTATGATTTACTACGATTAAAGTTGGTCAGGGGAGAGATAATGCGTTGAAATGAATGAAAAATGAAATATGGTTTGGGGATCTTTGCCCTTTCGCAATCTGCCAACTGGTTTGCAGCTTTTAGGACAGGAAGGGTGTAACTCAAAGATGAAGACCACGCTACAACAACTGCGGATAAAAAGGAATGAAAGTAGAGCACTTGTTGGAGAAGACCATCGCTGCACATATTATCATATTCATAAGCTCTGAATTTTGGATCGGCAGAAGTGCAGACAACTCTCAAAGAAAAACATTTGAGGCCAGAAAGTTCTGCAGAACCACCACACAGACGTGCAGAAAAAAGCGCATTTGGAATGTTGCCCGAGGAAGATCAAAATACATATTTAATATAACATGACAGAATCTTTATATACAGTATGATCCAGGTAGTAAGCGACAATCATCGGTCTGCATCTTCCCAGGAGAATGTCTCCCAATAAAAACGAAACGGGGAGAAGTAGATCTCAGCTAGTGGTTCTTTGTCACAGTTCCACTTGATGGATAAAACTCTGTCAGCGCCAGATAGTGCATTACCCCAAGTCTGCAATGTACTGAGAAGGAAGTGTCCTAAACTAGCCTGCGAAGACTCTTGTTGCACCCCTACTGCACTTCCTACAGTCCAGATCTGGCCGCACACAATTTATGCACCCTATTCAAAGAGGCATGGCATTCGACATTTAAAATTATTTGAACGGGTGAAATGTTGAATAGAGTGTAATAGAGAGTACTTTGAAAACCGGACTATGTGTAGGGACGTGTGATATTTAATTTTTTTTTCTAATTCATACCTACTCTCTTCTATCTAATTGTGAATAGTATGATATAATTTCTTCGTATTATTTTATCCATAAGCTTCATAAAAGAAAAATTATATAAAAATGTTCACATAACTAATTCACTGGACGCTATTAATAAGACTCTCACAGATCAAACACTGCTCAACGCCTGCACTTCCCATTCTCTGTAGACGTAAAAACGTGTCTCAAATTCTTCCACTTGTATACAGAAGCATTACTTTCAAAAACTATTATTCAGCTCTAAGCATTTTACTCTGCTGTCGTTAACTCTGTTTTAATACTATTGCCCTCCAAGAAACAAGGTCTTGGGTCAAGACCAGACCGCCGTAGTGTGACATGGGATCTCTCTGTTCCCACAGCCAATTTACAACCCGTCTCTGCGCTCTTTTCATTACCCTTAGACCGCAGTAAAGTAGCCCTCCCCTCGCCTCTCTGGGCAAAATGCAAATCCCCGCATACGATGTCTCCTGAGCTGTGCTCCACATTCAACGTTACTCACTGCCACCAGTAGCTTTGAATGTGGAGTCATGACACACATCTATGTGAAAACGTGGAAAAATTAGTGCTAGATACACTAACACTTACAATGCACTCTAATGGCCATTATCCTCAATGAAACATTTTCTCGTAATTTTAATGCATTTATTCCGCAAGTCCTTTGTGATCGTTTCTTAGTTATACATTTCTGTTAGCTTAGGTTAGCTTCTTCAACATATTTCTCTCATTTGGTGTTTTATTCACTGTTCACAGCTAATTACACAGATTTTAAAAATTAAATCTTATTGAGAGGTTATTTACATTTGAAATATTTTTCTGTGCAGAAGATTAAAAAAAAAAAAAAGACTTTGGTTTTCAATGTCACATCACAACATTTTACAAATTAAGAATGAAATATTCACGTATTTTGTTCGATAAATGAAGAGTGAAAATGGCAAATTGTTATTTTTATAAATTTTACAGGATTTTACAGGATGAGCAAAAAACTACCCATATCTGTTAGCATTTATCTTATTACACCCTAAATAATTATGAAGAATATTTTTATTACAAAGGTATTTCCAAGGTTTAGAGAAATATAACTACAAAAATTAATATTAATGATTAGCAGGAACATACACTGTTGTTAAGGGCAAAAGTATAACAATGTATGATGAAACAAGGATACCAATCTTCCTATTTTCTCCTCACAACTGCCAGGAAGAGTTTGGTGTTTTAATTCTTACACAGGGGTTTGTGAGGGCTTTCTCATAAAATTCCCTGTGCTCTTCAGGAAGAAATGACAATATGGACGACAGGTCTTTTTTTTCAACCTATATTCGGGGTTTGATCTTTCAGACGAAGCACAGGTTGCCATATATCAACCATTGATTTTCCTCTTTAAAACTTCAAAAACTCTCCACCCTTCTTTTAATAGCTATTTGAGATCGATGAGATACTTTAAGCGTTGTACATTTTGAAATGTTTTAGTTATTTCATGTTAACGGTAAACCAGCAATATTTTTAATATTAAAGAAATCGCTTGACTCCATTGGAACTACACGAAACGGATTTATAGCTTTAGCTTAATCTACAGTTCTATGTAACTCTTGGGGAATAAAGGGCTTATTTACTCTTCTTCCTTTCTCTATAATAATGAAATCTCCATCGCAAGTCAAACAATTATGGCCACTTATTAAACATTTCTGTTCTATAAATCCTTTCCTTTAGTAGCTAATAATAGTAACTAGTAACTAATGCTATCATAACATGGCACTTAGAACACCAGATGACAGTAGCATGACATTTAGAACTGCGCTCTCTGTTAACGCTAGAATCTTGCAAAAACGCTCACTGGCATTCTAGTTTCATTTTGTTGAAGTCAGTAGGCATTTTTATATTTTTAAAACTTTAACTTTGTGCTAGAAATATTTTATCTATAACTGATGGAACGTTCCTGTGAGATACATTGAGGAACGCTTGTCTAAACTTCATTTCTGTGAAGAGGGTGTATCAGTGGGTTGTTTTGTTTCAGAAACATTAGAGATGGTGTGTTTTTAGATGCTCAACTCTAACTGTATATAATATACAACACACTTTAATTAATACAGTTTATACTAGGATTCTTCTTCCTCTTTTACTGCTTATCCTTCTCTGGAATTAGGATTTGCATCCCTAGGGACTTACAAGTCAAAGCCAGGATCAGCCGCCTGCCTGCAAGCTAATTATCTCTGGACACACATACACTGAGTGTGTCGGGCCGCCTCGGAGATGTCACAGACACAAAGACGCACATGCACACATAGGGATGAAATGAAGAAATGATGAAGTACAAGGGGGATCCTAACAGAGAAAGAGTAAACCGGTAGTTTTCCTCTCTGAAAACGAACAGAAGAAATCCACGTTGACTCAGTTCAATCGGCCGCAAAATTTGAACCTGGAATCGTCCGAATAGAGTCACAAGTGTTGCGGTCTGAGCCACTCGCTTGGTATTTATAATAGGATTAATACATTTAGGGCTATAAGTCATTAATTGTACAGAATAGAATTAGTATCACTATCTTACTGACTTAAAAATAGATAAATAAATGTACATAGCTGCATGCCGAATTGCAGACACCAAAAACACTGTTCAACAACGAAAGAAAACGTCGGCCATGGAGTCTCACTTCTTTTGATCCAGGGTGATCTGTAGTAAATGTGAGCTTGATTTTTTGTTGTCTTTCTTGACCTAGTGCTCCATTTTACAAAATACATTCAAGTTAGATTCAAGGGAACTATCTCGAGGGCCACTTGTGCTTCGCAATCATATTTTGGGAAACGCTGCCCTATTCTAATTGGAATTTCTCTCACAGGGTTCCGATCTCAACTTGTGCTACCACTTTGGAAGTTGATGGTTGCATTTTCCAGTTCATCACGATAAGTTGAAAGTTTTAAGTTTTTACAATAACAAACAGCACCAAAATTTCTTCATATTTTCAGGAAATGCGAAGAGTACAAATAACTTGTAATAATTACGTTAGAAGAGGGGGAAAATAAGATCTAGCTAATGAATGCCACAGTGTGCATTGTAATCTTAAGTTGTTTATTGATATCTGAAGTATGGACCAATGACAACTCGGATTTTGTACTGACTTCGAACGGAGGTTTAACCAACTGACTACAGAGGTGATGGTTCTGAATTTTTTTTTTTTTTTGAGTAGTGTTTAACGCCCGTTTTTACTACTGAGGCACCACAGGCGGTCATGGTTCTGAATGACAACATATCTCTTATATATAGTTAAAACCTTATTCCATTGTTTTTTCATGCGCAGCTTCCATTTTACAACTTTAGCGCTTGTTATGTGCTAATTTTCCTGGTATAACTGGTAAAAAAGATTATTCCAGGGTTTATTTCGCATCATTCATTCTCTAAAAGTACTGCTGCAGGTTTTAATTTTAGACACCTGGTAAGAAGAGAGAAAGAAAGGGAAAGTAGGGAATACATTGATAATGAGACAAAAAAAGAAAAAAGATAACAATCAGCTGTCACCGCCATGACTGCCTCCATTATAATTTCTTTTTTGGCAAGGGTGTATGTGTTGCTTTTTTTTCTCTCCCGTATCGCCCTTTTATATTCTCCCCACTTCCCCTCTATATTTATTTCTTACATATTCTTTTTTTGGTCACATTTTATATTGAAAATATATTAGTGGTTGTGGTGGTGGGAGCGTAGTTTAATGCCCACTTTTTCTTCGAACGATACAAAGACGGAAGAATCGAGAAGAGAAGAGAGGGAGAAGCAGAGAGAGAGAATGGACGAAAAAGCAGAGAGGGGAGTAAAAATTAGAAAAAGAAAGCCAAGGAAGGAAAAAGAGGAGAAAAAGAAAAAGAGAGGGGGAAAGGAAAAAAGAAAGAAGAGTGGAAGAGAAGAGAAAAGCGAAATAACAGAGAATGGAAAGAAGGGAGGATAAGGGAGGTGGAAGAGTTGAGATGAGAAGAAACGAGTAGAAAAAGAAAGGTAAGAAAAGGGAAAAAATGGAAGGAGAGGGGAGAACATTGAAATTAGAAGGAATGATCAATATGAAAGGAGAAAGGAAAAGAAACAGGGAAGAGAACATGGAAAAAAAGAAAAGAGAAGAGGAGACGAGTGAAGAGAGGAGAAAGGAGATAAGAGGAGAGAGGAGACATGAAGATGACAGGAAGTAATAAAAGTGGAGGACATGAAGAGAAAGGCGTGGAACAGAAATGTATAAAAGAACATGGAAAAATAGAGAAGAAAGTAAAACAGAAATGAGGAATGGAATTAGAGGTAAAGAAAGGGAATAATGGAAGGATTATCTTTATTTCTCAAAAATAACGGGCGTGTTTTGTTCTTCATGTTATTAAAAGTGTCTTCTCTGTGTTGTATTTATTATACCAATACAAATTAAGGGCCATGTGATTCCATTTCCACCAGAATTGTCCGCCCTGACTCTCATCGTTGGGAAATGCCACGTAGGTGCCTTAAAACTTAGGTCTGGAGCTTTTCTTTACGAGATAAAATTTATTTAGCAATTTTTATTTCATCTCATGTAAACCTCTGGTTGCATTTCACGCTAGGATCGCAATGAGTCTTTCAACAAGCATGTTACACATCATTTTTATACTATCATATCGCAATGTAACTTATTTTTTATTTATTATAATTATTTTTATTTGTAAAGTTAACGAGAACTAGAAATATCAAATCGATTAGTATTTGTCCTTATGTTTGTACAATTACCCGTTAGTGTTTTGTTAGTTATTGTTGATTTTATTGAAACATTTATTAGCTATATGTATGAAGATTAATTGAAAGTTGTAATGGAGTTTGACGAAAGTGATAAAGATTTTCAAGGAATTCCACCCCCGGTAGAAACAGCGACTAGTATAAGGAACGATTTTCTGCCTGGGAAATGTAAAAAACGGTATAAGCGAGAACGTGGTTTATTTATAGCTTGTTGCAAAAAGAAAAATGTCAAGAAAATAAGTGAAAATGTTATGTTGCGTATTTTCTGGGAAAATCAAAGGTAATGAAATCTTCAACATTTTGGTTGGTCCATTTATTTCATGTTATTTTCATTTCTTGAAAACTTTCGTACATTTTTTCTATTAAATTGCATGATATAGCAAGACTACTACTACTTTTAGTTGTAATTTATAAAATAATAGTGCAAAGCTATTTGCAGCACTATCTTCAATTGTTTTATATCACTGGACTGCTACTTTTAGTTCTGAAATTAGGGAGGCATTAGTTACATTACGATATGGTAAAATAAAAACATTTTTTGTATGTTAAAATTATGGCATTGTGACTCTAATAACCGTTTCCTTGGAGTTACTCATGGTACATAATGTATTTCATAGTAGTTATTCAGGAAATATGTTCTAGACACATTCAACCTTAATTAATATGCATTTACATATTTGCGTCTGCAAGTGGATTGTTTCCTGCGACTGTAGCTGCAAGCATAAAAACTGGCACATGATATTGTCACACATTATATACTCGACCTGCTGCAGCTTGTATAATAACAAACGAAACCGCCGTATGTAAAATGTGTACTAGCTTCTTTGATATTGCCGCCAACCGTAATGAAAACGCTAAACCAGAACTGTAATATGACATTATCACTCGGTATAATACATTATTATAGCTGAAAGTGTATAAAAATATCCATTTACAATAGGCAGACATGACTCACCGCTAAATCCGCTTGCTTTTAAGTTCAATTCATCGGTCCTTTTTCTGTACATACACATATCAATCACCCCTGAAATGGAACCTGGCGTTTGACTGAATGTTGCACTGCAGTTGACATTTACGTAGAAATAGAAGGAAAACAGTTATAAACGAACAGTTATCACACGATACGCGGACCCACGTACTAAAATATAATAAATGCAGTTTAAGATTGATTTTTAAAAAAATAAGTTACAGTAAGTGGCATTTACTGTTAAAATAATTACATAATTGTACATTAAAACCGAAATAATATTTATTAAAATAATGTGATGTGAATGTTCGAATACAGATTCTACAGAACCCGAAGAGGGTGGGACAAGCAACTGTACCGAACCCAAAGATAGTCTACACAGTAATGAACAATACCATGAAAGACCCCCTTTACCTATCCTTGACAGTAACTTGAAAATCACTAGTACGCTTGCGACAGGCTGAGCCTTCGACCGTATTACTGGTGATCGGCTATTACGTCACAGATAGCACACTAGTTCAAACAAGGAAATATTTCAGTTTGTTATTAAAAATGAACACAAAATGTATTATTTAGTGAACATTATTATTATTATTATTATTATTATTATTATTATTATTATTATTATAACAACATTTTTATCTGTTGATTTCTTATCTCTCTATGCATTCTCATTTTAAACGTTTCTCTTGCCTGTAATTTTACAAATTCATGACAGTTTTTTTCCCCATCTTCCTGTTTCTTAGCTGCTTCGTTACTTTATCCCCCGTCTCTTTTAGGAGCGACGTGAGATTGTGATCATTTTATCCGGATGGAAATATGCATTGGTGCTGATAATAAACGGGCCTTCACCATTCGTGGACAGTGCATTTTTTCCCTTTACAATAAATGGGCATCATTGAAAAGGCAGAGATAATGCTTGGGATTACTGTCATGATTGCGTGCTAGTGGAGCATGAGGTCACGAGGGATGATAACGAGGGATTAATAAGGCGTAGCGAAGACTGTCGGGTACAAATCGATACTGTAGTTCTGGAGGATAAAGATGAGGTCCCCCTAATATCTCGAACAGGAGGAAATACAATTACACGCCAAATGAAGCAACGGGGGTGGGGAGCAAAAAGAAGAAAGAAATTATACGGATGCAGGAAAGATGTGCAAGATTTCCCTGGGGAAATACCTGTGACAGATAGGGACAGTTGTGTCAAGTGACCTCCAACATCGCACATTATATTCTGATATTATAAAGTAAATGTACAAATTTTATTGGGAGTTTTAACTTTTTGTCACTATAGTGTAACTTTAAAGTTGTAATTGCATTGATAAAAAGAAAAACATATCTATATATAGTTTATAATATCAGAAAATAATGCAATTATTACCTTAAAGCAGTGGCGGCTCGTAGCGCCTGTAGAATAATGGACCAGGTGTGTAACTGCATGACACACAAATGGCGTGGGAGTTTTCTTTAATCAAGACTTACACTCCTCCGCGACATTCTCTCATAACTGCAGCGCCATCAGACGTTTGTGCTATAAACGAAAGGTGTCCTTTCTATTTCTTATCTAATTTCATTCCTAATAGGCAAAATACGTTTCTCACTTTACACTCTTTTGGCCAAGATGTTTTTTTTCAAACCATAAAAAATATTTTGTGCCGTTTTGCTGAGCGAGCTTCTATAGCTTCCGGCTGATGAAATCCAAACCGTTTCACTTCCAACTTAACAGTTAAACTTCGACGCGAAAATGGAATCTTCAATAAAACGTCCACCTTATTCATTGCCACAAAACAGATATGCTTTTGGCATCAGCACCCCATTCAATTCAGGGCGTGAAACGGCCGACAAATTTTGCTTAGAGGTCTCTTCTTTCAGGCTTCAAGTTCTTTATTGTGCCGTAAATGAACGACATGGGACCCATAGTTTTACTTCCCTTCTGAAGGAAGCCATACTTAGAAATTTTACGTCCGAAAAAATCCATCGATCCAGGTCGGGTTTGAATCCGCGAAGGAGTTAAGTATGGTTACCGCTACACCACCAGGACCGATCCCTTTATTATAGAGAAATAGATCAAAGAAGCTAATTCTCTTTACCAGCTCAATTATCTACTTCATTTTCATAATAACGACAGTAGTATACTGTGCTGAGTTAATCATTCATTTTTCCGTTACCATGGCAACCACCGTGGTGTATTATATTTGCGCGGTATGGGACATCATTAATTTAAAGCAGACTCTAACTTCATCACAACCACCACATATTTACGTTTTGAAAATTAGCTGCACAAAATGACATACACAGCTGTTTCCAGAGTTCTGTAAACGTAAATAGCAGCGATGCATTAATCTAAATTACATATTTTGATGTGAACGACCACAACACCTTATTTAGGGTTTACAAGCATTAGCCTTCCTCTAAAATACCATTAACAAGTTCGCGAGCATTTTGTTATCCTTTGAAGTAATGTGACATTTCAACTGTCTATATTTTCTCGTTGTATTTAGCGTGTCTTTTGTGTAAACAATGTAAGAGAAACGAAAACAATTCAAGTGTGGATACAAGTGCAAACCAATCCTTAATTTTGATATTGTATTTAATTAGGTTTACGTTTTAAGGCTGCAAAAGCAGAAAATTATTTAGCTGAAACATTCCGTTAAAACTTCATATAGTTGCAACAAAATATGCAGTTAAAACCAGACTTTATATCATTTATATGCAGTAACTGTAAAGGTATTGTTTTAAATTCTTAATTCAACTAAGTCTTTCGGGTTCATCTTTTATACTGGGAGAGCACGGGTTTGTTAGGCGACGTAATAAGTGTATTGGGTGAAAGTGTATCAAGGGAAATGGGGTAATACAAGTATTCTATTCTCCAAAGAGTATTCATGTATGATTCATACGTGCGTACAGAATCAGCGCGTGCTGTAAGGAGGTTATTTCAAGAGGAATTTTCTGATGTTCACGTTCCTAATCGGAGATAGATTCATGGATTAGTAAACATATTTCTTGAAATGGGAGATGTTCTGTATCTCTGGGGGGTATTAAAAGAGAAAGTGTACAAAACAAATCCATACACTTTAGATGAAATTAAAACTAACATTCTTCAAGAAATTGCTACCATTTCTCAGAGGGAGCTGCAGGGTGTAATGAGCAATTTCCTAAGCAGGTGACAGAAATTCTTCAACAATGAAGGAAGGCAGTTCCAGCATCTCCTTGCTTATATATATGAGTAATTTACTTTTCTTTTTAAGTGTTTATGTTACGTTATGTTGGAAATAATTTATGCAACAAATTATACTTACTATATTTATTGCGGACTTCCTGTCACCCACACCGCCGACACGGCAGCCAGCCCTCGCCGACCGTCCGCACACCATGAAACCGGTTGCGTGAAGGATCGCTCACCCCGTTGGTCACCACTAGATGTTTTAGATGTTGCAGAATCCGCCTTCTTCTGTTGTTTACTTGTCAGTATAGCACCAGAAAGCTCGTTTAACCTTGCATGACGATACAGCAGCGCACATAAAAATGCTGAGACTATATTACTTATATTTGTTCGTTCCCTGGAGTTTTTATAATAACGTTCTGAACTTTTTCTTTAATATTTTGGCCAATATTACCAAGACATTGATTTGGACAAATGCTGCCACAATAATTATTTATATAACTAGTGCATAATGTTAGTAATTGTGACTTTTTTGTTGCAATTGTAGTATTGTAATATTTTTAAAAAGCATTAAAATTTGCAAATTGTGATATTATGACGTAGTAGATATGTATTTTATTGCATGGTTTCTTGGTACTCGTTTCTATGACGATGTTTTTCTGCTTTTATTTTGAAGATTTCAAATAGAAATGGTTGCTAATTCCGTTGATATTGAAAATATGGATATCATTCCAAAATAAATTATAAAAGAAGCTGGGGGTTTGTAAATGTTTCAAATATCGAAAAATGTATCTGAAAAGGAATATGACACGTTCCATACACGGAGAAAAGAGATATACGTTAGTTCAAGTAGTGGAAAAATCTTGTTGGCATATTTTTCAGAGCTGATAAATATATAATGTAACGTTTAATTATTATTAATATGGTACGTAATTTAGAATCTTTGATTTGTTTATTTTTTCCACTTGAAAATTTGTATACCCTCGAAGCTCTGGTGTGTATATTTGAAAGTAAAATCAATGTAGTAAGGTTAATAAAGCTTTCTATAGTATAACAGAGATTACTAATGATTCAAGATTTAAATGCAAGAAATTATGGTGTGATTAATTTATTATTAAGTATTCCATGAAGTCATCGCCGCCTTTACAACAAAATTTCAAACAACGTACCTGTAAGAAAAAGCTGAAATCATCGCCCTAACAAGCACACCAACATTAAAACACGAGAATAATTTTATTAAACAAGTATTTTGAAACGACAACAACAATATCAGTTATTAATCATTATAACTTAACTTCCATTATACTGGAAATAATGAAAATGCAATTAATTAATCGCATCACGATATATGCAATTTCATAAGTTAATCTTGAACCATTACACAGCGTTGAAAGCATACAAAACTTCGACTGGAATAAATAAATATATCTAAGAATCTAAATTTTAAATTACTTGCCACATCAATAATCGATATATTATATATTTATCAGCTATGAAAAATATGTCAACATATTTTTGAACTAGCATGTTTCTCTTTCTTCCATTTAAATTCTTAAATAAACAAACAAATAAATAAATAAAAATAAAAACCCAACAACATCGTCATAGAAACAAGTACTAAGAAATCATGCATTATAATACGTGTTATATTTACCACATCATAACATTACATTTTGGAAAATTTTAATACTTTTTAAAAATATTTCAATGCTAAAATTACACAAAACGTTGTATGCAGCTTCATTCTGAACAGTCGATCTCTTCCGCTAAACATTCATTTGTATCACATTTATGAAGATTACACACTAGTTACATAACTAACTTTCTTAATGGGTCCCGTAGCTTGGCAAAGGTAAACAGACGAAATACTTCCGGACAGCGTCGGGGTATCACCATGTCGCAATATGAGGCGCGGAATGTCACTAAAGAAACCTGGTAGCAAGTTGAAAGCTGTAGGGGCTAGTCTTGTTGATACAGTGAAACATACAACAAGGGAAAAACTTATCTGTACGTGTACTTTGTCCAAAAAACAACGGAAAGTAAATATCCATCCCAATATTTGCCTAAGCTACAGAGAAATCCACGAAAAGATCAAGATCAAGATGACCGGCCCCAAGGAATTTGAACCTGCGACCTCTCGAACGGCAGTCCCGAGCCTTACCACCAGCTCAGTTATCTTTCAGCTTCAGATATAAATATTTAGAACTTTTACCGCTCTCTAAAGCACACAAATGTGGAGAGATAGATAATGATGCTATGTGTGTACATTAACTTTTACATTGCACGAGTCCAGAGACCGTACATGCTACGCCTACAAATGCCAACAATTTTTATATATTATTAACACACAAATAAAAACATTACATGAAAATGTTTATATACAATATTAAACCGCAGATTATACTATATGAAAACACACACACTTTCTCTCAATTGTAACTCTACATTCTTTAAACACCCGCAGCTTCTTATTAGGCGCTCTTTATAGTTACATAAAAAGTCAACCCAATTTTACCAATTTTTTATTCCTGCTCAACCAAGTTCAGACATGCTAACCTGCCCATATTCGAGTATGTAACTCGCCTCCAAGGTTCACTCGCTAATATTCTATATTTGGATATTGTGTCAGTATATGTTATTGCAGAGGATTCTGGGCAGAAATAAACCTAAGACTGGAAGACTATGAAAGACAAGAAATATTTGGTATTATGAGAGAAAAGGGTTCATCGGGACTTTATAGGGAAATAAAAATAGTATGGGGCAGATAAAACTGTATAGAACAATATGACAAGGTAGGTTGGTAAGGGTTTGCAGGGGCTAGAACTGGAGTTATGAATTTAAAAGGTTAAGATATGATAAAGATGTACAAAAATATCCAATGTGTGGAGAAACCGTTACAGATGTCATTATTTGTTATACTGTAGGTAAACAAAGTTATGGAAAGAACGGGCTTCACAACCAAAATTGAAGAATTTAGATGGAGATAAATTAGTTAGAAATATTTTAACTGTGAAAGGAGAGAAAAATACAAAAATGATAGATAACTATTTGTGTAAAGTTAGAGAGAAATAGATAAGAATGATTAAGAGGAAGATGGAGGGAAACATAACCTTATAAGTACAATAGGTCAGATAAGTATAAACAAGAATAGGGTAACACAGCAATAAATATGATGATCACCAGGAACACTAATAACCTGGATTTGTGTATTGGGATCAGAATGTAAACAGGCAACTCTAGAAAGGAAATATCTAGAGGAGATAAGTAATATTAGCATTATTTTATTTTTAGATCTTGTTTTGTAATGAATTGATAAATTATGTATATTTTAATGTGGTATATTATATAGTGTGTTGTGGTATATTTTAAATAAATTTCAATAGAGTAGAACCCAAGACTTCCGAATATTCCAGTAGGAATCGGCCGATTAGTTCAGTAATTAGTAAATAAGTAAAATTAAATGACCATGTGTTGAAAAGGCATACTTTCTTAAATGGTGTAATTTATGAAGTTAAAGAACCAGCTGCAAAGGAAGGGAGGAAAAATGTAAATTTAATTGTAATGTTATTTGCTGAAATAAAATTAATTTATTAATCCATTCTTTCATATGCTACCTACCAGCCTTTCAGATTTCCATAAAGCTGGCCAACTCTTAAACCTATCTGTACTTGATAGGTCCCTAAATTCAAGTTATGCCTGTATAGCTCCTTCCCCCCGCTTGTTTTTAGCTCATTACTAATTTCCAATGATGTTTTTTTTTTCTCTGCATGCTACTTCTATGTCCGGCCTGTTGATGTCAATTAGTTTTTTTCCACTCAAATGTAAATCACTTACGACGAGGGTTACCTATTAAGCTGTTACGAACGACCACTAGGTGGCGCAATTGGGACATGTGACTACTGTTTTCAAAACAATTGACATGCAGTATTGTGAAAACAGTCGCAGCTTAGAAACGGACCAAGTAGTTTATTTAGCGAGCATGTAAACAAAGAAAATTTGGGAAAAAATGGAAATTTCTCGTGAAGCTTTTCGTTGGATGATTTTTTAAGATTTAAATAAAGACCCAACTCAATAACAATGCATAGAATCGCTTCATTCAACTTTTGATAATGAAGCCCCATCAGAAAAGAGTGCTTACAATTGGTTTGCAGAATTTCCTTGTGGTCGGGCATCCATCAGTGATGAATTTCGTGTAGGTCGACCAAAATCGGTTCTCATTCCAAAAAAACATCGATGCTGTGCCCAACGTGACTGAAGAAGATCGGCATGTGACTTACAACGAGGTAGAAACATTTTAAGCATATTGAAGAGTGCATTACATTCGATTTGGCACGAAAGTAGCTATAAAATAATCTGTTCCCGATGGATTCCGCACAATTTGACAGAATCTTAAAAAAAGCCGCTTGAAATAGTCTCAATATTCCACCGAGGAACTGCAATATACAACATCGTAACAGATGACGAAACTTGGATATATTCGTATGAACCGGAAACTAAGCAACAATTCACTGTTTGGGTGTTCCAAGATGAACCGAATCCCACAAAAGTTGTTCGTTCACGAAGCTCTTTCAAGAAATTGATCGTTTGTTTTTTCGGTTGTACTGAACATGTCGCAACCATTCCTTTAGAAGATCGAAGAACCTCTGAATGGTATACAACAATTTACAAAAAATGCAAGGACAGTGATATTCATTACCTCAAGAATTTGAAGCCTTTAAAAAACCATATTTTTGAGATACCAACTTCAGAGTGGGAAAAATGTTTCGAGAATTGGTTTGAACGCATGCAAAAGTGTATAAATCTTAAAGGTAAATATTATGAAAAGTAATAAAAGAGTTTGCTTCTTCCCTAGTGCAAGGAACTGAAATTTCGTGCACCTAGCATCCACCATGACCGCTTCGTCAGTACCACCTGCTCAGTAAGGCAATTAAACAGGGGCATTATTACAGGCTTTTAACATTCGTTACTGAGTATCCGGTAGATAATTTAAAATGCACTCTAGATAGAAACGAGATTAAAACAATAACAACAATAGAGTCAGAATACGAAGAGGCTTGACCAGCGTTTTCACACTTGTAAACATGTTGTGGTCTCCTTAACACAGCCAGCTACCGTGCACTTTTTGTTCCGAGTCAGACACATATTACCGCATTTTAAGTGGGGAACTGGGTGAGAATTCTGTGGCTGTAGCACGGAAATGGAAAGCAATAAATCCAGCGTTGAAATAGAGATAGGGCGGAATAGCAGAGAAAAGAGCGAAATGCTTAACCCTCCACAAGTGAGGAAAAAACTTGCTGAGACCAGTGGCGTAACAGTCCGAAGGGAGTGTCCTGATCCATTATGTCTACAGATGAACAATATTTTAACAAAGGTGCAATAATAGATCTAAACTTCAGATGTTCATAAACGTTTCTAACAATATCTCAGAGGGAATGTCTATCCAGACGTTTAGTATAGATCATTATATCTATCATCTATGTTTCTCTTTTTGGCAAGGATTACAATGTTGAAGAACATATCGGATGAGCTCCAGTTTCACAAATAGGTCATAAATATATTGAGGTTGTTTGCGATCTATGGGAACAAATTCATACAGGTTTAATTCATGAAATTCCATGAATCCAGCACCTATCACTTTGCACCGACTTTGCACTTCATTAAGTGGTACGAGTACAGCGATGTACATTTTATTTCGCTCTTCCAGAAACCGTCCAGAGTCTCAATAATAGATGACATAACAGGGGTGAGATGTATAGTCCGGGCAAAACATCCCAGGCTTGGTTTCCTGTTGGCCTCCGGCAGCAAATACACCCGACATTGTAAAAGATATCCTTTCTTCTACTTGGTTTAAACTTATTTTGCAGTATAACCATTGGAATGATGGAACTGAAAAACTTTTTGCCACTATCAGATTATAAAGCGAAAGAAAACTACAAATATCATTATTTGAATTGGAAAAATTATAAAATCATATATTTTAACAATGTATGCAAAAAAGACAAACGTTAGCTATCTTATATAAAAAGAAGTAACTGAATAAGTTAAATTCTTTAACTTTCTTGACTTTAAAGCATATTATAATTCTATTAATGATATACATAACATATACAGAGGGTGTCAAAATGTATACACACTTCAAGCAAAGAAAAACTGTGTTCACATAACAAAACCGAATTCACACAAACAGAAAATGATGAGCATTAATCATCTTAGACTTTTACGGTTACAACAGTCGCTCAAAATGCCCACTGTCGGCGTCGATACACTTCTGAGTACGTTGAACTACAGATTGAGCAACGTTTGCGAAAGTGTCCTCAGCGATTGCGGCACATGCCGTTTCAATTTCTTCCCGAAGTGCTGCCAGTGCAGCTGGTTTTCTACGGCATAAAAAATTCTTAAGAGTTCCCCATAGGTAGAAGTGCAACGGAGTTAGCTCCGGAGATCACAATGGAAACTCAATCGGACCTCTTCGAGTGAGTGCTCAAAACGTTCCAAAACCATAGCCGAGGAGACTGGGCTTGTCACTGTGCGAGGACTCACAGGTCTGTGCTTATGAACATCGCATACCGTACCATGAGTCTCAAATGCGTGCAGCTGTTACTCACTTGGCGGTTCTGTTCTGTACACACGTCTCCATTGCCTTTGAACTTCAACAACATTCTCCGTTTTCCAATACCACTTCAAAAATGCTTTCTGCTGTTTAAACGATAATCTTGGTTCCATTTTGTTGTAGCAACGCTATCATAATGTATGTGAATCACATTTGTTTACAGAACATCATACTACACATTACTGTTGTTTTTTCGGCCCAACTTTGAAATATATTAAATAGACATCTACTGTAAAAGTGTGTATACATTTTTTGGCACCTCCATACATTAATTTAAGAAAAATAACATACTATTAATTTAAATTTTAAAATTGGTTCAGAATTGAATATAAGACTATATTGCACTTCCTACTAGTTTATATGGAGAAGGAACTTTGGACTCTTAAAGTAAAAGATGGCGAAAGACTTAACAGCAGAAATAAGGAAGAAATATGAAGAAATAATGAGTTAAAAAGAATGCTACAAGGAAGTGTTTAAAGCTTGAGAACGTAAATAATATAATGAAACGAAAAAGTGATTGCTGGGTTGATTTAAAGGCAATGGATAATACTAACATACCAAAACAAAATTAAAAATATAAACTAGATGGAAAGAGGAATTTATGTCGGCCGAGGAAGAGTTGGCAGGATCAATATTTGGTAGGATATAACAAGTCTATACAGTAAAGTAGATTATGATAATATTTGAAATTAGACAATTACCGAATAGTTGATTCTTAATATTAATTTGTTTCGCTAGTATATACAGTTCTTAAGATTGCATAGGATCTTTTGAAGCGCAAGGCACCTGCTAATGCAAGGATGCAGGAATTACTGAATGTTTCAGAAATCTCAAGGCACCATATTTAACGGACAGAACTTGAAAAGATAAATGCTGTGATACATGATCAACAGATATTGTATCAGGCTTGAGACTAGCATTCGGGTTCAGTTCTACTCCTTTGGTTGATCTTGGGCTTATTCGTTGTTTCCCCTGGTCACTTCGGGAATATATTTACATTTCACGAAATTTCCGCTCTCCCATTACATTTACCTAATTTCATTTTCTTTTAAAATATTTTATTTATAGTCCCTTTGATTACACTGGTTTTCTCGCGACGTCTTTAGTTTGTGAACTGAATACTATAGGTAGTCTGTAGGGATGAATTAAAAGAAAACCAATTAATGATAGTGCAGATGAACTCGAAGTCCTTGGCGCCTTAAAGTTACCTGACATCCACTTCTCAGGGTAAGGAAAAACTCCGAAAAAACTCTCCGGATTAGTGTCGCAAGTGACGGGTTGAGGTGAGCTGACGGGGTGTTGTTTTGCAAGGTTTCTGCCCCGGTGTCTGGAATGGAGGACGGCCTTCTGAGGGGCTCGTACAACTCAGGAGGGAGAGCTCCATCAGTGTGGGGCGTTATTACTGGAAAAATGATGGGGACGCCTTCAATTACCGCTCATGGATTCCCTGCCCGCTCGATATCTCCCTCACAGCATCCCTTCCTCCCGGAGGTGAGCAAGATTCATGTACCGAAAATATTCTTCTCTGCCCTGAAACCATTCATCCATACGATGGGTTTGTTCTCCGTTGTTCATCATAAAAATCTCAAAAGTTTTTAACCATACTGAAAGTGAATTTTTGTTGCAACTACAACGTGTATCAGCTCTTTTATTTGTCTACTCATTTTTTACAATTTATTTATAACATTTTAAAACTTCTTATCCCTTCAAAACACTCTCCGCCCAATCAATGTATTTATTTCACCTTCGTTGTCACTCGTGGAAGGCGCTCCGGAAGCCGTTGACAAATTCTTAAAATTGCTGCTAAACTTTTGACTGCCTGGATTTTATTGTCTAAATGACGTACCTGAATTTTCTTTTTGAGTGTAGAATAGAAAAAAAAAAATCTCATGAGGCAGGTCAGGACTGTAAGGTAGATGCCTTTCCCGACTAAGAAATCCGTTACAGCAATGAGCGACATGAGGCCTGGTATTATCGTCGTGAAGCTTTCATTGTCCAACAAGTTGTCTTCTGCTTCGGAACATGATTGTTGAGTAACTGATGCAGAACCTTCTTATAGTACACTGTGGTGAGTAACAGTCTCCTTGTAGTCAACATCGTCGATGCCCATGTCCATATTTGCTGATTTCTGTACGCGTCTTCTATTCCACCTACCCTGCTCCGTTTCATGTCCAGTCATACCCACATATCAGCGGTAATGATGTTTTGCCACTAAGCAATACCCTCATCCTGAACACTTCCGCTTCCGCTTTTGCTCAGGAGTTGCGGTGTCCATCGCACGCACACTTTTAGACATGCAAATGCTGCGTGAAGAGAGTATGAGTGCTATCAACAGATTTATGAAGAATGTGGACAAACTGTTTAACAATAACAGCAATCCCATTGTTCCCTTCCTGCAGTTCACAGTTTTTCCTAGTCATTTTGGAAACACTTGTGCCTTCAGCAGGACTTGACGGACTCATCGAAAGCTTTCTTCAATTCTTCGTAAGTCGGCGAAGCATCTTTGTTCAGGCGAACATAAAACTTTATAGCATAACGCTAGATGGGAATTCGACATACTTGAGATTTAGAGGCGAGCGTTCTACCCTCTGTTCCAGCTAAACTGAAGGAATGAAACCGCTTGTGTTTTTGTATGGGGGAAGTACTTAGCACATATGCTTACAAATTGCTCTAGTAGTAATTTATTTTTAAGTGACTGGCGTAAGCTGTCCCAGGCTTTATTGAACAGCCCTGATACCAATATCAACGATAATTTCTTGTGATATATCATTCAGTTTGAGAGCTTTATCATAGTTTAGTAGAAGAAACATTTTTATCAATAAGGAAGAGGCTAAATACAAAATGGTGGCTACCTTTGCTTCTTTTACCTCCATCTTACGATTTTATTGATAGAGTGCAGTATTGCATGAGGGTATATGATGAGCATACCGGCACCCCACCGGCCGCTTATTACCCGGCTTTCGTGATCTCTTAGAACGCCACCTCTCTATCAGGTAGCTTCCCAATTGTCCTCACGTGCTGGGTAAACCGCATTCCAGACCTCCCTAACTTTGAAAAATTCCTAAATAGATACCGGCAGAAATCAAACCCGGGCCTCCCTGCCAGCTGTCAGCAACGCTCACCACTAGATTAAGGAGGTAGCCGATTTTTGTCATACGGTTTATGATATATATAGTTAATGGAATGAATCTAAGCGCGATTTTGACTAACAGTGTAGAAACTGTGTGTATTGCTGGTTTCAATCTGCCGATATGTATGTTCGAAGCCTCCTCTTTGTTGTGCAACATTCACTTGGCAAATCTGTTGATGAAAGTATCTCCCAGTGGATACGGAAAGATCAGTGGGAAGGGCTGTCATTAGAAAAAGGTCAAACGATGAGTGTTGTAGCAACTACTCTCAGCTGTTATGCGTCTTTGATCTTAGATGTCCCTGGACAGGAGACTTGGTGTTATGTGTTACACATTAATGTTCACACACACTCGTGGAAGGAAACAACAGCTCTTTGATAAGATCCTGAAAACTTCCATCCTAAGGCCTTGATATTATCTTTTACTGTGTTGTGCTCGCTCAACGGACACTAGAGTAAAAGACTGGATGCCGTCATTTCTAAGGCCTTCTTAGATGGTATGTAACGGTTTGTCGCAATAGCAGATTTATACTCGCGGCAATGAATGAAACGTATGTGTTATAAGGAAGACCAAATAACTACTGATTGATATGTATTATCCTTGTTTTATTGGATGCCGTACGAAACACTACAAGCCATCCTCGAGCTTGTACATAAACAAGGAACGGCGAGCCAGATAATGAAGGAAAACTAGACAAAGAAGATAGAGAAAAGGAAGTTGTATTATTGCTTTAAAGTTGGTAGCTATTTCATTATCAGTGTGTAAAGAAGTGTTCCTGGCAGTTATGTATTCTTTGCAACAAAGTGGAGGCGTAATTAGTTAAGAAAACGCAGGAGAAATTTTCATTTTTATTTCCTGATGTTGGTATTCTTCCAAAGAACAAGATTTGGTAAAACGGTAGCTTACAACGGAATGTTAAGAACGCGAAAAAAACCGAACTTACACCTACTGTGCTCAAGTCAACAACGCAAATTCACACAACAGGTCCCATGTCCACTTTTGATTATGAGATCAATTTTTCGTGAACAACTTGTATTATGTACTTTCAGAAGCGCAATCAAAATCTAATCATGAGTTAATGATGCCTAATGACCAACAAATTGACATCAAACTTCTTCTTATCCTTCATGTTTTTCGTTTAAATAAATTATGTGGTAAAGCTGTCACATACAGAGTGTCTTATAAATAAACCCATATTTTTCAGTGACTGTTACTTTCTTATTGGCAAAACGCTGAAGTTGGCTCTATACTGCGTTTCTTGTGAGACGTTTCTTAAATCCCCATAAACCCCAACATTGTAGACAAAGTTCCTTAAATGAACTGATACTTTTTCCTGGATTTCGTTAGATGTTAATAACTTAAAATGGCAATGTGTCAGCACCACAAATTCCCAAACACAATGACGGTTGCTGTCTTGGCTCTCTGATCGATGCTGTATTTCATGTATAAAGAAAAAGGCGTGTCAAACAAAACCTCACGTGTTATATAATTTAATTATATAACCGAAATCTGTTAGTAGATAAAGAAATGATAATAAAAATAATTTTAATAAAGAGAATGTCTAATCAGTCCTTCTTTATTACACAGAAAGAGTACAACCTTTCTAACCTTCAGCGCTTGTTAAAGTTTTCCTCGTTTTCTGGTGCATGCCGTCAAGTCTGGAAAGAGAGGCGCTAATTTAGCAATGTTATCGTCACGCCACTGGAGCTTCATGGCAAACAAAAACTTCAGCTTCAATCAGGGCCACTATATGGGCGTGAAATTGTCCAGTAGCAATTTTCTCGCCACGGTTCTTAATAGGAAGGATTCTCTCATGCGAATCGAAAATGTCGGTCCTACATGCAAAGCATTTGTATGAGGGTAGCAAGAACCTGGGTGAAATATCTGTTACTGTAACTCTGCCTTGGCGATAGTAACTAGCACCTGCTCGGAAGAAAACTGTTAACATTAGAGCAAAAGAAACTTTAAGATGATATGGAGTGAAAGTATCCCTTGTTATAAAATATTTGCACCATTTCTGTAGATGTAACGTCTTAATGACGATATACGAGGGTAGGTTCATAAGTTTCCGGCCTAACCCTATAGTTACCATTTATTGCAATACACCTCTTACATATTTGAATTAACATTTCAATCCCTCAAAAAAAAAAAAAAAAAAAAAAGTCACAAGTCTTGTCTACAAAATGGGCATAAACAGCATCCATCACTTCTTCGTCACAATTAAATTTCCTACCTCGAAGGTCTTCTTGAGTTTTGAGAAGAGAAAATAGTCACTGGGAGCAAGATCTGGGCTGTAGGGTGGATGATCGATCTCCTTGAAGCCACATTTCGTCACAGCTTTCTTTGTAACAAGAGCTGTGTATATAGACGCGTTGTCATGAAGAAGGCGCACACCATCACTCAGCTTTCCTCACCTTTTCTCTTTGATAGAAGTACGTAGTCTGTGTAGTAGGCCAGCATAGTACTCCCCATTTACTCCTCTTCTTGAAGTCAATGAAGAGTAGTCCTTTACAGTCCCAAAAGATTGTGACCATGATCTTCTTGGTTGACAGAGTGATCTTGGCCTTTAGAGGCGGTGCCTCGTCTGGTTTACGTCACTCCATTGCTTCTCTTTTGAACAAGGGATCATAGTAGAGAACCATAGTTTCATCTCCTGTAACAATGAATGGTTTGTAGAACTTCTCTCTCGTTGCCACGGTAGAGCTCCAAAAATGCCTGACAACAGATGACTCGTTGCTACTTTTGGACTAAGGAAACAAGTCTAGGCACCCATCTTGTATTAACCTTATTCATGTTTAAATGTTCAAAGGACTGTTATTTTAGAAAGGCCCAATCTTGCAGCTAGTTCTGTAACTTTGAGCCGCCCATCTTCCATAATTTCTTCTTCCACAAGAACGATGTTTTCAGGAGTGAGCACCTACAAGGGTCGACCTGCACGCTCAATGCTTTCTCGCCCATTCGAAAAAGTTTGACCTGTTCTTTTACGGTAGAATATGAGGGGGATACTTCCCCATATACACCCCCCCCCCAATTACTGTTTAATTTCATTTGGAATAGGTCCTTCTTTTGTGAAGAACTTAATAACAATGCGATACTCCATTTTGAACATGTCACAATCTTCTACACATAGCCTTCTTTATGCAACTATATGTGAACAACTGAACACAGCGGAGCGGAAGTTAAACCTGCAATTATTTACTTAACAGATAAGATATGACAGCAAATAAGACTTTTACGAAGGCGATAATGCTTATCGGCGAGACCGGAAACTTATGGGCTTACTAGTATATATTTGAAATACACGAGTATTGCCTGTACGCTAATTATGTCATGCCATTCGTTCTACGCCCCAATTTATCCAGAGAATTTAGGGTTAGTTTATTTGCTAATTGTGCCAACTGGGAGGCAGGGGATTGTTTCCTGATGAGTGAATTTTGTCTTTGTAATTTTTCACCCTAAAAAGGCGAATGCCAAATAACATTAGACGCTTAGGATTCTGTATTTATTTACATCATAATTTTAAACCATTCCATTCCATTCATAATTTTGAAAGACCAAAAATGAAAATTAAGAAATCGCAGATAAACACCTATTCCTGCATACACAATAATCTACCTTATACATTTGTGTTAGTAAAATATTTAAGAACAGAGTATTTATTTTAGCTTATTAATACGGAGCGATCTAATGAACTATGAACTAACTTGCGTTTTTTTCCTCCACCGTTGACTGGAACAAGGTCATTCAGCTTCTGGCTGTCAGTGGTTGAGTTCAATTTAGTTATTACGAGTGGTGCATTTTTTTCTGTATTCAAACGCGAAGAGAATTATGTTTTCTACTACGCAAAGTGTATTTATTTTTAATCACAATGTGTTAGCTGAACCAGCTCGTTAAGTTCAAGAAATATTACCGGTTGTAAAAGTTCCAGGCCGTACAACAATACATAATGTTTATAATATATTTCAGGTCATATATAGTGCTCAGTATAAGAAATCTAACAAAGAATGTGGGGTTTTCACTGAAAAAGCATTGCATGACATACGACATCGTTTGGACAATTCTCCCAAGTATCACTTAGTCATCTTTCACAATAAACAAAGCTCCATAAAAAGAGATATTAAATTGTTAACTTTTTAATAGTGTTTAACGCCCGTTTTTACTGCTGAGGCAGTACAGGCAGTGGACCTGATACAGTAGATGAAATGATAAACTGGGAAAGGATTTTTATTTTATAAAGGAAGGAAATGCTCTAAACCTAAGTTTCAGGGTACCTACCCGGCATTTGTTGGTTCTGGTGATCTAGTGGATATATCCCCGGCTAGGGTCGATAGCGGTATTTAAAAAAAAAGAGTGAATAATTAAATATGCAATGGAGGGAAGGAAGATTTGCGGAAAAAAAAAAAAAAAAAAAAAAAAAAAAAGGAAATTTGACTTGATAGGTTTTAGATGTAATCTCAGGGGTAAATAATTCCTACCTCTCCGACGATGGTTACCGCTGTCTTACAGTTTTGCCACGGCTGTTGAGACTCTGCTGTTGGATATGTTTATGGTCTTGTGACCATAGGGGAATGAGTCCTGGAGGTTAATAATATTTTCCGTTATGGAAGGTGAACATAATTTATTATTCATATACTGCTGCACATAAGATTTACTGCGCTCAACTAATGAAGATCATCCATTTAATACTCTTCCAATACTAACTTCCACTAATTGAACGGAACTGAACTAGAAAGCCCTTCCATGATATTGCCCCGCTGAATACTCTTGCAAAACTGACCGCGGGCACAAAATTGCAAAACTAAATAAACATGGTCTACGTGACTTTTTCCATGTAGAATCATCTCAAGCGGCTGGGTTCTTCCCTTGAAGAAGTTATCGGCTTGTCTTTTTATCCCTGTAATTGCCTCCATATATGTTATTATGCTTACCCTGCTTAAGAAATTTTTCCAAAAACATAATTTGCTTGGGTTATCTTTACAAATGTTGTTACTACAGGCAACACAAATTCCAGGTTCTGCGCCCTGGCAAGAAAATAATATTTTACACACAATATTCAACACATGGAACACAGGAAAATAACATTACACATGACAATAACGAAGTTACATAAAATTACTTGCTATAATTACTCTAATTAAAATATAGGGGTGGCAGCTTATAAATACATTCTCAAGATTTTTTTTTTCGAGCGTAAAAACCTTAAGTATGGCTTCCTTCGGTAAGAAGCAAAGCCGTGTTGTACATTTACGGCACGAAAAAGAACCTCAAGCCTGAAGGAAGAGGCCTATGGGCAAAATTTACCGACCGTTTCACACCCTGAATTGAGTGGACGCTAATGACATGAGATATTAAAGAGCCTCCGTAAATTAAAAAAAAAATCCCCGGCATTTGCCATTTATGAAGTCTGAGGAAAACCTGGAGAAAACCTCACAGCCAGGCGGGAATCGAATTCCAGACCTCTCACTTACGATCCGCGCCTTAACTACCTTGGCCATCCTTGCCGGTTTTTAACTTTAAAACTATATAAAATAATTGTTACATATATACAGTGCCCCAATCTTTAGAAAATAAGCCGACAGGGTTTTTATATTGCATTTTTTCAACAAGATTCTACCACAGCTCTTAGAGCGATGATGTAGATGAATAGAATTGTAAGTGTTGCAGAGTAAGGATTTGTACCCTCTCGGTGCCCCGACCTAAACCCACAGGACTTTTATCTCTGGGATAAATTAAAAAAAAATCATCTACAAGACAGGCGCTAGAAAGATCGAAACAAAATATTCAATTTGGAAATAACCAGATCGTTTTTCAAAGACATGCCAAAAATATAAGGAGACGGTGGCCATTTTCACCAACTCCTTTTATAAAGTTGGCGAGAAAAAGCTTTTAAAATATGATTTTGTATGATTGTGTCATTCATCACTCTACGATACCCGAAAAAGGCAACTAGCGCCGTTCTCGCTTTTAAGCAAAACTGCATTAACTATAGCAGCAACATCTATATTTCCTGAACTACAAGTAATTACAGAACGGAATTATAGCACTCAGTTTTCAGATGTAGCACCTTTGACTTCCTGCTCCCACTTAGCTGTGTTGATGGTTCCTTGACTTCAACTGGAATATCACTAAAGGTGAACATTTGATGTCAGTCAAAATAGTTTTGTTAAATATTATGGTTTGACAACAATTAAATCATATGCATAGTCGATATCTGTACGTGTCAACCACAGTGCAGTAGCGCATCTGTTCGTCAACTGGGGGGGGGGGGATTGATACGTGCCTCAGTAAGTAAGTTTTTTCCGTAGTTTTCCCTTACTCTGAACAGGTAAAGACGCTAAGAAATCCAGACATATACGCGCCATTATTTTCATCCATTCTATTCGAATTCCATCGTTGCTTGGCTTTGACAGGTGGCGGGACATTGAACGACTACAAAAAAAAAAAAAAATTATCAATACTCAATACTTCTCATTGTATTTATTTTATAAAGGAGTGTTTATTTGTAGCTTATCATTTAGTTCCATAAATCGCTGTCTCACTTCTCTACATGGGTTTGTTGTCACATAGGAATCATACGTGAATATTCTGTATGCTAAAGTATATGGACTTTTTGGTACTATAACAGCACTGCTACACTATAACACTGAAACACGTGGTTTTACAACGTTCAACTCTTGTAGAGTACAAAGATTTTGCGTTAACTGAGGCTGGTAAATGGAGGGGGGAACAGAACCGGTTAAAAACAGGGCTGGCAAATCCCCTTTAAGCCGGCCACGCGTCCAAATGAGGGCTCTGTATCTAGAAACTTAGTTAATAAAACACCCACCTAATTAAACAAAACGATTATGCTTTTGAACCCAGCATGTAAAGAATACAAGTTGTCACAAGTAATATCAGAGAGGGTCTGAGATTAAAGAAAAATTAGCGAGCGTAGTGAGTTCATCTGGAAAGCTCAGACCCTCGAGTGATATTTATCAGCACTATTTCACGAATAAAATAAGAACTCAATCATATATGATTCCTTCTAAACTTGGCTTACAAAGTTGTAATAATTGTATACTAATACTTAACCTTTTCAAGCAATCTTGCGACAAAAGAATGTCGATTGTCAGTAATACCAACAGAGAAGAGAAGAGAAGAGAAAAATACGAGTTTAGGACTATTTCATTAATAGAATACGAATAATATATATATGCGACTAACACATTCGCTACCGTTCGATTTTCTAATGCCAACTTTTTGGGGGGGGGGAAGATAACAACAGTGTCTCCGTTTTTCTTTGTATTCTGTGGTTTGAAATTCCTAATTATAAGACTAATTTACTCATTTGACGCATCACCAAAAGCTTTGAAGAACTCTGCATTTTGCGTCATGATTGTCGATAGTTCATACTTTTGTTGCTATCAATAGCTCCCCGCCTCTAGCTAAAGTGGTCAGTGATGCGTGTTCAGGAATTATATAGTGGAATTATAGAGTTGGCAACACTGACCACAAGAAAATTTCACGTCGCGTGATAAAACGCTTTGATAATTAATTTTCTCGACAATTTTACTCCGTAATTTCGCTGTGATTGGCCAAAATTCGAAATTTTGTTTCGTTTCATTAGTCGATTTAGAGATGACGTCACATGAGTGAAATAGTCACTAAAAATCCTTAGCCTCAGTAAAAAGCAGTTATTAATATAATAATTTCAATATTGTGGCGCGACTGAAATTCAACTGCAAGACAACTTTCAGTGTTCTGTAAAAGTGGGTTAGATGCCTATATAGAACATGCTTGTCCCTTGGAGTTAACTAGGGGATAGCCGACCACAGTAAATGGAGTATCGACTGCAACTTATTTGTTTCGAACATCACTTAGGTCCACCGGTAGTTCTTCACTGTGCAATGGCAGCCAGAGTTGACCGCAGAACTGACTCTCGAGCCCTCGCCCCACTATATTTACTGAGAGCACTTCACTACTCAAGTGTGCTTGTTGGTGAGAACCAGAAAGAAACACATGCACTTTGCACATAGCCTCATACACACTTAAAAGTTTCATATAAGCATCTCTGATATTTGCATATTTAATGAAATGAATGCTGAGAGGTTCTAGCTGTTAGCAATAAGGAACACTTACGGCGGTTTTCTAAACATATACATTTGGAGGATACAGGGGAAAAAGGACCAAAGTGCACTTTTGATGGAATTTGAAATTTTAGTGCCAATGGATTGTAGGTATACTGCATTCCAACACATTTATTCAGGGGAAAAACTCTACATGCAGTTCATAAAAATTAGCATAGAAAAGAATTTGTTCGGGGGAAAAACAGACAGAGTCCTCTGTAAAACACCTACAATGAGACCATAGCAAGAAAGATAGTGACATCAATGTTGTTTGACTTTTGTTTCCATCACCTGAACCTATCAGTTCAAAATTTGCAAATTTTTGTGATTCGTGCCCAGGCCAAAATAAAAATGACGCCATTATTTGCCTCATTGATGCTTTGGTTCATAAGTACAACATATTTGAATCAGTAAAAGTGACTTTTCCTATCAGAGGTTACAGTTATATGGAATGTGGCAAAATATGAGTATAATAAATCAAAAATTCCATTCTGAAACACCAAACGATTTGAATTAACACATCAGAAGATGCCGCATGAAATCATCTCTCTTCAATATCATTGAGTGCTCCGTGCATATTTTAAAATGTGGTCTTCCTTTCTTAATAAAGAATACAGAAAGGCATTTCCAACGAAGATAAGAGAAATAAGAGAAATTGTAGCTGTCAAAACCTCTTCTAGAACTATAACCAGTCTAACAACCTACAATGACTCCAGGGAGTCCCTTGTTATTGTTAACAGATTGATGAGCAGCCTGCCCCTTCCTATTCAAGTTTAATTCCACTTTCCAAGGCAACATACGATATAATGACTACAATGCCTGAAGATATTCTGTTTCGAAAATGCTCAGCTCTATTTAATAATGTTATCTGTAAAAGACAATGGGCAATTTTGGTTGAATTCTTATTTTCATTAATGTTGCATGAATGTTTATATTTTCTCAACACTTATCTGGTATAATTTGGTGCTATCCATAACACAGTTCGTGCATTTTGATTGTTTTATCTACAACTATGTGGACTTTGACTTTTAATTGTTAATTATTATGAACAGTAAACTTGACACAAATTAAAAAAAGGAGTGTGTAAAAAACACCTTAAGAATTATTACAGAAAAAACCTTTCTATATATCTAATTGCGTTTTACATTTCTATAAAATAAATAAAAAGTGGAATTCGTTTTTTCCTTGTGCCCTTCATTTGTTAATTGTCACTTTTTCTTCGACATTATCCATGGGCTCAAATGTGTTGAAAAGTTTCCATCTGGTGTCCAATTAGGATAGCTCCGTTCTGTTTACAGAGTTAAATGGAGTGCCTCTGACAGGATGCTGGAACTACAGAGACCTTGCTAGAAAACTAACTCTATATGATAGTCAAAGATATCTCTCAACGTACACACATTGGAATTCTTTTTTGTATTCTTCATACACATGATCGTGTCCGTTTTTTAGCACTGCTAAATAATACCATGTTCTTTAGCACAGTCGGAAAGCATTACTTAAATGGCATATCACCCTTATGGAAGGTACTTCGTACTGTACTCCGTGTAAAGGAAACAAAATGTAAACACAAACATACATGTACTATCGCGGTAGGCAGGAATGTGCGGTACATTACCAGCCGAGTATCTAAGAAATTAAAGACAACGTCTTAAAAGTTGCATATGACTAAAGGTTGGAATTTTAGATGCATCCAGGATTAACTGCTACATACTGTTGGTAATTGAATGAATTGTAGACAAAATCTGAACAAACACGTACTGTTTTTTTCTATCTATCAAGGGAATGTATTTCGTAAATTCCTGGCCTACAATTGTGCAAAAAACCTATTGGAATTTTAATATCGTTTATTTTTTTAAGTGAATAAACATTGTTTCATTTGAAAAAGTACAGCTTTAATAGGGTACAGCAGTAGATTTTATTGTACCACTTTTAAAATACACACAAATATAACTGTTGCATGGGCCTTACGGCCGTACATGATAATATCATCCTAGTATCAATCAAAATATATACATATCTACATAGAGACTTACTTGCATACATACAAATATATGAACACGTCAATACACTATGTGTAATTTTATATACAAATACATAAACATAGATATAACTCTTACTTCTGAGCCCCCTTCCATTTACTCACACCCCCTCTCCAACTCTCCCCTCTTACTATAACCATTAACTTCCTTTATAGGGTCTTCTCTAGAAATATTCCCAAATTGTGTGAGTATCTCTCATGCACCAACACTTCCCGGCAGATGTTCACACTTCTGTTGGAATTCAGAAATTGCGGTGATGAATGCTAATTTCTTTAAAATCTCAGTTTCCGTGCATTCTGCCAAAATATCTCTCCAGGTATCGCTTTCTCTGCACAATAGGCAAACTCTTTCCCCAAAATTACAACTGTTTTGTTTCCTTTCCAAGTCCCTAATCTGAACCATGCGAGACCCCTTCTTTCTTCTCTACCACAATCCACCCTCCGCCACACCAGATGTATTTGAGTCTGCAGGTTAAGCGATACTTTTCCTGTGCTATGTGACTCAGTATTTTGCCTATTTATATCTCGCAAACGTCTGTTAACTATATTCCAACTATTTCGCGTAATGTCCTCTTCTCTTAACCAAATATACCCCAGTCCAATTTTGTCTAAGGCTTTCCTTATTTTTGATGCCCAAAGCACATCCCTTCCTTCCCTTATTTGCTCCCTTAAACAAATATGCCCTAAGAAGAACTTGATTCTCCAAATTATTCTTAACCATTAATTATTTTTTTTGTTCTTATTTTTAGAGATACCAAACTTTTAAAGAAACCCACAATTTTCTGTACTGCTTCCTTGTAGCAACCGTTTTAGAAACTGCGTTTGTGCCTGATTCAGCTTACAATGGTAAGCCTTATCTGAATTTCGATAATAAAGCGCATAAATAGCATCTTTTGGTTTAGAAATATTACTCTTTGATTAATGTCTTGAATCTGCGAGTTAAAGTCTGTTTCTAGAGATAGTATTGCGTTTTGAAATAACAGTTTTAAGAGAGTGTGTACCCAGTTTTTTAATTTCAAACTTCTCTTTCAATGATCGCAAACAAAAATTCTCAAAATGTAAGATTTTTACTAACTTTCTTTACATTCAACTAAAACCAAATGAAATGCTCTTACGAACTGGCATGAAACTTCAGTAGGCTGCCATTCAGCAACTAATAAAAACTACTAGCTCAATTACGGGAGGAGATGGGAAAGACATTAAATTATCTTAGTGACCATAAAATATTTGGGAACAATAATCCATGGATTTGGAAGCTGCTGTGTAGATCATAGAATACTTCAGGTAAGAAGTTCAATAAAGAACGCTGAATGGCGTTTTATAGAGCAGAAATATTAGTAGACATACAAAGAAGAGATTTCTCCAAACTTGCATAGAGAGTATATTAATACATAGTAGAAAGACAGAAAAGGAAAATACAGGCAGTGGAGATGGATTCAATTGGAATAGGGGTCAGGATGTGTAGGTTTGAAGAGAGGAGGACCGAAGCGATGAAATAACTTTTTACCGAGAGGATTGAAAGGCGAACGCTACAGTTACGCGGGCACATCAATACAATAACTAGGGAGAGATGGCTAAGATGTTCGCTTGTTTTGTAGGTTACTCCGTTACTCCACACTGCCACTGTGGCTCAATAGATTGCAACTCCCAAGTCTGCCCAAATAAACTCAGCTCCCACCTGGGAATTTTGTTTGTATGTTATAACCATTAACCAGGTTTTGAGCCTCTATTAAGAAGTAACTTTTGTGTTGCAGAAAACTATTCCTTCAACTACATCATCAATCGAATGGAAAGCATAAACATTCCATAGAAGTTCACAAGGACAAGTACATTAGCGATGAGGTAATGTAGATACTCATGGATGCAATCCCACGTTCTTTGATAGAACCACAAAAGACTAGGAGAGTGGAATTTTGCTTGAAACAATAGACGCACGTTCTCATTTGAATATAATAATATTACATAACACTGTTTTATTAGCGTTGTCTTTTCTGAAAATGAATTTTATTAAAATTTGTGTTGTGGTGTTTCAATTTTAAATAACTAATATACAAAATTAATGCCTTAATCATTTTTCACCTAAAAGTCACGATACGCCACTGTAACTAATGATGGTAATGATGGTACAGTAATATTATAATCGGCCAGAAAACTGTTACAGCTCTTACTATGAGGGTAGCATGTTTTAGGGATGGACTTGTAACCTGAATACTTTCTTTCCTTTCAACCACCTCTACCCTGCATGTCAACGTCTATTTATAGGTTACGTAAATGCGCCGATAGAGGAATACGAAGACAGGCCTGCGATACAATTGCCGCATAGCAGGTTGCATACATTCAGAAATACCATGGCCTGGTATATTAACTATTTTAGCGCATTCCGAAGCAATGTAGCTCTTGCGGTTGAAAGGATTTTTGAAAATTCTCTTCAAATCTGCATCGATCCAACCTATTAGGCACCAAAAATGACAATGAACATGTGTGTGTGTCTGTTAACATTCTAGCGGTCTCAATTTTTGTTTTTCTTAACGAAACTCAGCATATATCCGCCAATTAACAAACCATTCGTCCAGTTCGTTAACCAGCTAAATTGAATCATTGGGGTTGGAGTTTAATTTAAGCGAATAATAATAATAATAATAATAATAATAATAATAATAGTAATAACAGTAGAAGTAACAATAGTAGTTGTAGTAATGGTAGCAGTAATAATAATATAATAATAATAATAATAATAATAATAATAATAATAATAATAATAATAATAATAATAATAAAAGTCGCTTTAGCGGCCGGAATTTTTAAAAATAATTTCTGAAAATCAGGGCAATCATTTCATTAAATGTGGGTTTATATCTGAAAATCGAGTTAGGGTTAAAGAGAAGATTAAAAATCGCTCTACGCGGCCGTAATGTTATTATTTTTTTAAAGGAAGCTCGGTATATTCCATTGAAATAAAATAATGGTTGCCGAAAAATGGTGAAATGACATTATTAGGAGCACGGGTTTACCTGAAACCCAACATTTAAAACTCGCTCTAGCGGCACCAATATTTAATTTTTTGCAGCGGAACTCGGTATATACCATTTAAATAAAATAAGGAAAATAGTTTCTGAAAATTTGAAAAATCGCGCCATTAGGATATATTTGAAAACCTAAATTTAAAAAGTGCTCTTGCGTTTAATTTTACCTCTATTATTTTAAAATAAATGGAAAAATTAATTCAGCACATAAAGTGCATTTATAATAAAGCATATATTTTATTTTTAATAAAATAATCGTCGTCAAATGTGAAATATTAATCTAATATGAGTTTGAGAATTATATTTGTATGTAAGAGCGCTCTGTAATAACCTTCAGAAAACTTACGTTACACGTTTTTAATACAATAACGTTTAAGTTAAATTTCAAAGAATGAAAATAGATGAAAATTTTTATTGCTTATTGTTGATTGTGTACATTTGCTTAATATATTTTAATTGCTTCTGAATAGTAACATGCTTTTGTTTTATTGAAATATATGATCATATTTTTAAATACAGAAAGTAACTCGAAACGTTCTGTTACTTATCTTTATTTTAGTGAATGTAAACAGTTCTTAAACATTCAGACAGACAGTTTAAAATTGTTAAAATTGTCTATAAGTGGTCATATGTTTCATTTAATTAATAGTATGCCATTAATTTTTGTGTTTTATATAATAATAATAACAATGTAAAATGTGTTTTTATGATACTTATAGATTGCAAGGATTCTAATCTTGTTCCCCTAGTACCACATAGAAATGTCATATTTCATTTCATTAATTAATAAGGCCATAATTTGGATGTTATATTCCTTTTTGAAGTTATTCAACTTTGTGAGAAATTCGCTTAGTTTACTCATCTCTTGCATGACGAACTTTTTCTTATTTTTTCTGGAATCAAAACGAGGCACATATTTGTGGAACACATTTAACAAAAGCTAGTAGCAGCATGCTACAGTATCGATTGGAATGCGTCACAGAAACATCAACAAAGTTGACGATCGTTGGTGCCTTTTGCAGAGAAAGAGAGGAGGGAGAGGGGGGAAAAAAAAGACGATCTCTTTTAGTGCTGTAACATTTCAAACTGAGCTGTCTGTGTATGTATGGGGGGGGGGGGGGGTGGAAGGGAGCTGAAGCGCTCACCTACAGAGGTAGCCTTTAAGGTAAACTGAAAGCTTAGAGAGAAAAATTCACATTACATTGAAAATAGAGTAATATCAGCACGTTCTCAAGGACTATTTCCTGGGTAATTCTCATTTTTCGCGATAGTGCGGATGATCTACTAATTAGGGTTAGTATTTTATAACATAAAATATTTCAAACATGCTCTGTGATCTATAAAAACGCATATACTTAATACAATGATAAATATTTGTTTAATTATAAAATATGTTTATGAGAACAGATTTATATACAATTCATAAATGACTTCTGTCTGAGTATTGTTGACATGACTGCCAGAATTTAACTGAAGGTTACAGGAAAAAAAAAACAATCAAAGCGCACTTTTGGTGAAATTTGAGATTTTGGAGCTCACGCTATTGGGCCGTCCAAAATCTAATGTCATTTATGAAACTGTTAAAGTTGGGATTAGGTTCACAAAATCCACACAGAGAGTAGTGGTACTTTTTTTGACCTGACTGTGGCGTACCGCTGGATTTTCGTGGAGTTTGTTGAGCAACTGTACGATGTAAAGCTGGATTATGGATATTTTCAACAAGATGGCGCTACATGCCCTACATCAAACTAATCCATGACTTTAATTGAAAGTTTCTTTGACGACCGGATACTCTCCAAGAACCTGTGGCTACAGAGATATCCTACATGGGACTTCTCCCTACGGGGTTACTTGAAAGACAGAGCGTACGCCACACGCCTCCAGATATTTGACGATCTGAAGCACAACATTACACAGGAGATTAAACACAGCCTTCCAAAAGCGGCAAGTACTATGCAAGGACGTGTTGAATTATGCCATTTACATAGCAGGGAGGACATTTTCAACATCTTTTAAATATTTTAATAATCTCCCAAAGATAATCTATATTTGTGGTGTAATAACTTGCGATTGCATCTTTCGTTTTGAAATAAAGAAATGGTTTAGTCCTATATAAATTACTCTGTACGTTCAACTCAAATTTAACCCCAATTCTTAAACTAATGGGTGCCTTTTTGTAATGATTTACTCCTTTTTTTAAAACTGTCATATACAGTTTGAAACTAGGCAGCGACGACGTTCCTGAGTTCGGTACAAAGGCTATTTGAATTCGGTGCAAGATTATCAATTAATTCCTACAACTGCCATTTTTATTTTTCTCTGTAGCCTACTAGCTTTGCCCAGGAGGCCCCAGGTGGAGTTCGACTGTCCTGCCTCTCAATTTATTTTTTAAAATGTTATAGTAGTTAAATGTTTTTGTATTTTCAAACGTTTAAATAGGTTTTGCAAACAGTTCATTTAGCAACAGTTTAACGTTTTGTCAATTAGGTCTTTACTCCTTTGTATTAAAAAAAAAGTATTGATTTTAAGCTTTGCATCTTCAGTTTTAGACTGTTTTCTTGTAGCAGCGTCTATTCTATCAAGAAATTTTCTTTTTAATGGCATCTTTTCCCCCTTAATACCATTCTGATTGCATTTAGACAGGGTGTTAATGAACTACGCCGAAATATTTTTGGAGAGTGTAGAAGTGTTGTATATAAACGATTTCAGATAGACAATGTACGGTCCACAACTAAACATAACGCTGTTTTATGGTGTTAAGCATTTTGGCATCAGATGCTGATAAGTCGGCTTTTAGCCAAGATGAGTGAAAAATTGGTTTACAATGTCTTTAAAACTGTCTTACAAGCATAGGAATATCGATTTTTCGCTAATATTTGGTGGCATAAAAATCCCTCAAATCTCGAACTAATCATGTGACAGTGCGACACTGAACATCTATTAACTGCCTACTTGCATTATGTAGCCTACTCTAGGAGTTCTTTGCTTGGGTCGCGTAATGCATAGCGCAAAAACTGAGCTTCGCAAACCGCGGTTTCAAATCTGGGCATGGCTTTAATTTTATTATTTTTTTTATTAAATATGAAATGTTGCGTAATGCAAAGTAAAAATTATGAATGAAATGTACTTAATACTATCAAGTTTTATTCCCTTTCTCAACAATGAATGTATTACCAACATAATAAACTTACTACTAACATGACGCCTAAAACTTAATTCACCTAATACATACTCAGGACACGATTCTGATTGGTAAATACAATAACAACTACAAGAGTTGTAATTATATAAATTAATATGTTAAGATTTAATATATAAACTGAAATGTCAACTTAAAACTTAGGCTAAAAACTGCATTATTAGGACTTAAGAAAACAAACAAAATAAAGAAAAAGTGATGAGCAAGAGTGGAACAAGAAAACAAATGATTATCTCTTACTCGAAAGCTAATGTCATAACCATGGCGCCAGAGTGATACGTTCAGAAACCTCCTTCAGCATGCGTTATGCTTACGAGGGGCATCTTCATTAATCAGTGGCGTACTGGCGGTTTGAAACTTATAGCCATACCTTCGAAATTTGAAGAAATAGGCAATACTATCTCAAATTGCTTATATATGACATCTCTACAAGCTCTGAAATTATTTCGGTGTAGTTCATTAGCATCCTGTGTATATATTTAAGATGGTTGTCCTACAAAAATACATATATTTGGGTAGGTAGGTTATAGAAAACAGTTTGCTAAATTTTGAATGAAACGCCTTGGATCTGTTTGTCATTCTATTGATTGAAGAGTCAAATCTTGCCCATATCTTATGCATGAAAATTTCTAGTATGTAGTCAAAGAAAATTTGAAGAGTTGTGGTAGCGTTGCATTATGATATTCAAAACAGCTGATCATCTTCTTCTTCGTAAGTTATGCGCTGACTGTCTTGTATACTGGACACAGTACTTGTATTTTTCTCCTTCAACTCTGATCATGATGAAAGCAGCATCCACGGATTTCAGATTTAGGCTTGATCTCTTGCACAGCATTATGGGTGTAAATTTCGAAATGGACGAAACTTGACATTTATTCCAAAAGAGGCACATTTGTTTATTACATTTTAAACATTTGCTGCGTGCAGAGCTAACAGCTCGATAACAAGAAGATGTTCCATCTTCATAAATTTTGGTGGCAAAAGAAAGTTGAGATTGAAATTTAGTTCTCAGCATCATTAAATAATAAGAATGCTTTCCGTATTATTTGCATCTCATTGTCTGCAATTTCATGGATGTCTTGGTTTTTTTTAGGATAATGTGGAAGTCTTTCTGCAGGAATGTTACTAATACATTATAAATCCAAAGATGTTAGTGCGCTCACATTTCCTGATGTATAAGTTTATTTGGTCTTAAGGACGCGTCGTCAGCTGTTTTTTGTTTTAAATAATTTGAAAGCTTCTGTTTATTGAAAGTTTTCTCTGGTATCTTCTCATGATTATCCATGATCTCACTTTCAATGGTGATAATTTAATGTAAGATTTATGCATTTTTATGCAAATCTAACTTGTATATCACCCTTTAGATTCTTCTGAAAAAAATTGTGTTCCTAAATCATATAAATTGGCTCCTTTTTCTCATTGTACTACTTCCATAGCACTGGATTTGCAAGGGTTACCCAGTTTATGAGAGTCTACAACGTCTGGTTTATGGCCGTCAAAATTATGGCAACTATTTTTTCTCGCGAACAAGGGATAACAAGAAAAACGTGTGATATTCGATTGAAAGTGTACGAAAAGTACTTTCGAATGAAGCCAGGAGATGATGTAGAAGAGCAGAGCTACGTGTCGCAGACGTCCCGAAGTTTATTTGGTGCGCGACAGTGGTCAGGAATGGAGATTTTCAAGAGTGAACAATGTGCATATGTGTAAATAGCATTTCTCCGCGGCAGGAATGCGCGAGAGCTACGGGAAGCACTGGTTGCGCATGTCCTGCCCTGTCAAACAGTGGCGAAGTGGACAGTCTTAATATCGGGAAGAATGTCGACTGCCGATCTGCCGAACAATGGGCGTCATGTGTTCCCGGAAAAGGACATACACGTGATGGTTCATATGATTCTTTCACCACTGAGTTAACACACATGAAACGTACATAAAGACACGCTGTGCCGTTGTAAACACACGAGGCATAATACACTTTATGTATATTGTCGAATTAAGAAACAAATAACACAACACACAACCGGGAAAGCTGCGCTTCGCCTGAGGCATTCAGCAAGATCAATAGGATTGCTACTCTCTCCATAGTACTGCAAACCAGTGGGGGCTCGCTGATAGGAAATCCCTTGCTCAAGTGGGGAAAAACATCACTGATCGCTCAGTATATAAGCGTAGCCGCAAAGGATCTGTAAATACAAGTGGTTGACATTGTGAACATTGGTATCTCCTGTTGAACTTCAGCGTAACAACCGTTATGTTAGGGGAAATATTAGTAAACAAGGTGCTGGTAGGCTTGGTCATCGAATGATGCAGACTCCAGTGCGCAATTAAACTTTTTACTTTGGAGTCCACATATTCTGTCGGTATATGCTCCGGAGTAGGTAAAATCATCTCCCCCCCCCCAAACGCTACATGGTTAGTATTTTTATTTCTAAAGATAATTGTTAAATATGCAGATTCTGAATTTTAGTAAATACCCCATACTTTTCATTGTCTACATTTTCCCTCAACTTCCATAGAATGCCGTAATTAAACTATCACTCCTTGAATTATTTTAATAGAATTAAAAAGAAAGCACACAATTTTTTCGAACACCCTGCTTTTTCACACTTTGTTTGCCTACAATGTCACCGAACAAGAATGCTTGGAAATTGTTAAGCTGTTGTAAAATACTTTAAGCATACCTTTCCTTGACTAACAAGTAATTCTTTAGAGAGAAGTGACCTTTAACATAAGCTGGGAAAAAGTTGGCACCACTTATATATGCATTTGTGAGCTATATCTAGAGCCACCTCTAACCTCTGAGGGTAAAATAAAAACATTAAAAAAACTAAACGTACAAAGAATTAGGTGGCAGTCTGTGAGAAAGCGATATATGAAATGGCTAGCCGTGAATATCAATAGTTTAAAAAAGTGTGGGAGATATTATGAAAGGAAACTGATTTTGTAAGATATGCAAATAGATCGTTTGTGAATGTAGAAATAATGTCGTGATATACCGGGTGACCAAATTTATTCGAACTTATTCGCGAGTGGTTTGAAATAAACAACGTACTACTATGGAGCGAGTTTCTATCAGTGTAATTAGTGGATCTACTTTATCTAGTTCTGAGAAATTGTGGTGTAGTACAGAAGTGCGCCTCTTACAGACAGAGAGAAAGAAATTGAAAGGATTTTGTCACGACATACTTATGTGAGTTTGTTTACAAAATGTGGTCATGTTTATATTTAACCACTCTTAAAATTGCGCAGAATCGTACTCTTGAAGCCGATACCTTTCAAGGAAAGATGCAAGATGCACCTACTTCAAATTGACCTGATTACCCCTTATAGCAACAAAAGGTTGAAACTTAGAAAATTGTTGAAAATTAGACATATTTCATTCACACTTATAGTATTGTGAAACACCAAAACTAACAATTTTTAAGTTCAAAACTTATACGTGGGCTGTTCAATAGAGAATTGTGATACTTATTTACAGCTATAATTTCTCGCAATGAAATCTAACACTATTACAGTATTTTGTTAGCTTAATAAGCAAAACGCATGTGGTGCTAGTTACATTGTCGCCTAGGTTCCCGCCTGTGAGAGGTGTGAGAGTTGAGAAATGTTCAGTTCCACCTACAGCAAAATGGAGGTGATACTTGACGAACAGCTCATTTCAAATTCTGCTTTCATCTCAACAGCTCTTTAGCTGAGGCCTATGCATTGTTATAGGACGCCTAAGTTAGTCTTTGCTATGGCACAGACCGAATGAATTTTACTCAGTGCCATCCAGGTGATAGTTGAGACATGGCGAGTTACTAGACATAAAGATGATCGCGTGCAGTTTGCATGCAGTAGATAATACTGTTACAGGAGGCAGTTGCAGGGTTTTCTTTTGGAGGTAATCACTGCTGAGGAAATTTGGCCACATCATGTCGACCCTGAGAGCAAACAACAAGACTTAGTGTGAACATCTTTATCATAAAACAAAAGCAATCGCTTTTGTTGTGAAAGTTATCGTTATCTAATTTTTTAATATGTAAGGAAATGTTTACTAGCGTGCCATACCTGCGTTGGCTATTGTAACGGGCAATACTACAGAGTTGTCCTGAAAACTCTGCAAGGCCATATCACACGCAGAACGGCTTCATTTCTGTTCAACATCTGGATGCCGCACCCCCATAAAACCGGGTCGTAAGCGGAAGGTGTGGGTTTCGATTCCCAGGACCGCCCTCCCTGTCTGAGTTTTTTTTTTCCAGGTTTTCCTCAGTCCACATAAATGGCAAATGTCGAGGAGGTACATTAAATTTAGGCCTGGCACGGCTTCCTTCCTAAAAGAGAGAGAGAGAGGGAAAAAAAAAAGAAATAAAAACATCTTTCCCAATATATCATTTCATCTCATGTATCATCAGTTTCCACCGCCTGTGGTGCTTCAGTAGTAAAAACGGGTGTTAAACACAATTAAAGCAACTATAATGCACGGTCGTACATCGCAAATATTGTTTGCAAATATCACACATAAATCAATGTTAAATGTGTTCCTCTCTCTCCCTAAAGTCCCTATTTAGCTCCTTCACGGGAGGCGTTTTCCATCATCATATGCAGTGGCGAAGGCTGCGGAGGCGATTCTGAATGACCTGTCAAAAATGCCTGTCTTTTAAGAATGGCAAAAACACTGAGAAGGTGTATTGCATCCAACAGGGACCACTTTGAAAACAGTCATCAAAAGTGTGGAGAATATTTGTGGGCGCTTAATCAAATAAACATATGGGTGATCGGATTTGATTGAACAAATAAGATAGCACATGAAAGAGAATGTTGCAGGAAATAAAATTAGGAATAGATAGCAGGTAGTACCGTGCAGCAACTACATTTATTTTAGAAATAGTACGCGGTCAAATGGGGCTAATATGGCTAGTAATGAAGTAGATACTTTATTTCGGAAGCACATAGTCAGGTTGTTCAAAGCCGCCTACCTCCATTTGGATGCAGAATGCAACGAACAGCACCTTCCTGAACATTATGAAAACAAGCACAATTATCAAATTTGGGATTATGAAACTCCACCTGTTGCATATGAACTCATTCAGAATTCTTCCGATGTAAACCTTTCGCATTAGCACAACACATTTTTTGATCCATTCCGTTGCCTCGAAACCTTTATCAAATGCATTGCTTACATAAATATGCTGCATAACTTTAGTTTTTCTCAAATAAAACACATGTAAATGGATGACGGTGAGTTGCAGATAGTCTTTCAACATGACGGAGCACCATTCAACTTCGTATATTATGTCTAAGAAAAGTTGAATCATCGATTTTCATACCGGTGGATTGACAGATATTTATCTTTTCCCCGTAAGAACTCCTGATCTTAAACCTTTAGACTTCTTGTGTGGTTGTGTCATAAATGAGATATACAGTGAAAGAATTGAGCATTGTGACCGCCTCAAGCTAACAACGACAGAAAGAATTTCAAGGGTTACTTCAGACGTTCTTGTCAGAGCTTGGACTAAAACTGAATTTCGCTTTGACTGTCAGTGTCCATATTGAAACTTCCTGATATTATTAGTATCTGTTGAAGTTAAATTTCATGGTATGTGTTATAATTAAAACTATTAAAATCTTACTGAATGTTTAGCAGTGGTCAATGGTTTAGTATGCTACCATAGCTTTCACCAATTTCTACGGTTGGCATCATCAGTGAACGATGAACAACGCCTGACTACTAAAAGATGATAGTATTGATCCGTCTGTCTGGTTTTAGAAGGTCGAGCAATATTTCGTGTGTAGGCAAGGGGGAGGGGTGTAGTTGTTTGTATTTAAAAACTGGAGCTGGTTTCCATGTGCTACTTATGTGATATCTACCGTTTCTGTTAAAATTGTTGTATTTCCAATGTCTCATTCCTTAGCTAAATTGATAAGGCGTTGTGCTTTTGCAACCACTTCTGTTTTATTAAAGTGTATGGTATGACATGTTCTACTACAGCAGATTGTTCAGGCTGATTAAGGTGAAGGTATCGCTGATGCTCCTGTAGTCGTTTTTTTAATCGATCTTTCAGTCATGCCTGTGTACACTTTGCCATACTCACATAGTATTTTATAAATTCCCGTTGTATCAAGAGAATGTCCAGGGTCTTTTGCTTTACCAAGTATTTGCTCTAATTTAATAGTTGGTATGAAGATAGACGTATGCCATATTTTCCTTAATACACGCGCAATACGCACAGTAACCTCTTCTGTGTATGTTAGAGAAGACTTAGGTTTTTTGTTAGAGTAGGTGTTAGATGCTGTTATTTTATTGGCGGATGGCTCTGTCAATTATTTGTTGCTGTATCCATTAGACTTAAAAACACCGCGAAGATGGTTTAGCTCATATTTAAGATGTTCTGGTACTATGATGGTTTTAGCTCTGAGATTCGACTGGCGTTGAGATATCTTTCCGCATGTTTGAGTTTTTTCTTTAAACTTGATGACCAAGCTCCTGATGATTTCCTCCTAACTACAAATCTAGAAAAGAAAGCGTACCATTACTTTATCTTACCATGGTTGTTGTTTATTGTCCACTCATGATGCCAACCGTAGAATTTGGTGAAAGCTATGGTAGCATATTAAACAATGGACGATGGTAAACAGCCCGCAAGATTTGAACTGTTTTAACTTACTTTGAGCAACTCCTATAACATACACTAGTACTCATCATGAAATAAAACTAATATTGTGTGCATGCTATTGTTGATCAAGTTGTACAAATAGAGATGCCAGTGGAGCTTGGTCGCCCGCGGCTATCACTCAGCTGGGGTTTCTGGGTAAATTGGTGCAAAAGTTGCCTGCCTGCCTGAAACATTTGTGGCACCTTCCCCCCCCCCAAAAAAAAAAAACTTTTAGGAAATTTTACATTTTCCCCCCTTTACTATTATAAGTTTATTTCTGTATAAATTATTAAAACAGGTAAAAGTAAGGAATTTAACTCTTTTGCTTAATACATTTATTTAATGAGATCTAAACGAAAACTATTTCATACAGATGTATTGGCATTAATTTCTTGTATAATATTCTAGAGATAATTGCTGATATTTACATATTTATTGATATTGAAACCAAGTAAAGGAAATTCACAGAATCGAACACTGAAAATATTAAAATGTTGTGCTAAGTTCCTTTGTAATGCACCGATATAAATTTTTTATACTTTTGCTAACATCTTCAGCAAAAGTAACTGGAGAAAAATATTAATAGTGCGTGGAAAATAGAGGACTTATGTTTTCAACAACATGGGGTGGATTTGGATTTTGTTTTTTAGGGATGGAAGAGATATTTGTCACTTTAACTTCCACAAAGGTTGGCCGTTGGTGTCAACGTTTCCAGTGATATCCCTCCTGGACGAAGAGATGAGACGAGGGACACCGGCATCCAGAGGTAGTAAGACACGGACGTAGGTCCCTAATGCTTCTAGATAGAACATTCCGACGCAGGCAGTGCCCTCCTAAGAAAATCCGTTCTCTACCACGTCGGAGAAATAAAGATTTACAAAGTGCAAGCCACTGTCACTCCGCACACACTCCAATTCTGCTGGCACTTTCAAATCTATAACAGACCAACGGAATGAAATAAGATAAAATGGCAGAAAGAACGGGAAGTAAAGATACATCACATTAGTGACCAAGGGAAACCACGAAAATATTTAACTACAGAATGGGAGGCTCAAGAGCTTTAAACCCGGTACGACCGAATGCGAGTTCCAAGCACATTGGTTAATAATATTTACAATTGATGTGGTCTGTAAGCCTTGGCCCGCGGATAACGAAGCACGCCGATTTTTCAGAATAGTCAAAGATATTAGAAAGACCAGAGAAATTAAAAATAACTATGATCTATAAAATATATCACTTTTTCCTCAATTTTTGTTTAAAATCTTTTTCATAACCCATGTTATATACCTAATGTTTTATGAATGGTGTTCATCGCCCGTTTTTACTACTGAGGGACTAGAGGTGGTACATTTTTTTTTTAAATATGTATATTTCAAAGCTATTTCATTTTCTGGAAACACGAATTAAGGAAGCACATAAAACTATGTCATTGAAGGAACTACTTTATCTCAATCTTAGTGCGATTTTTAACTTCACTCCTGATGACAGGGTATTTAGTTCTTAGAAACGTCTAAAGTAATTAAATATGTGTTATTAGTACTCAAATTGCACTCTAGCTTTGTGCTGCTTATGAACTCGAGCAGCAATCTTTCTTTATGAGTTGTAAGTTGTTTATTGAACACCCCGAGAGACACAGCTTTGCACATTTCTTCTCCAGCATGTGTAATGTCCTTCACGTTTATTTCGCAGGCATGTGTCGTCAGCCGCCAAAACCCTAGAAAGAAGTTTTATTATTGGCAGAAGCGTTATTTGCTGCAACCCCCCTCCCCTCGCCACGATATAGCACACCAAGTATTAGTTTTACGGTGTGTTTGGCCAGTTTTTATGTGACCATCTCAGAGGGAATGCGAGGTCTTGAAGCCCTGACGAAATTGGAGTCGACACTAGTGACCTTAATAACAGCAGTCGCGTTGAATTCTGGTGTCATGTGTCTTCGTAAAACGGGATGTAAAAAGATGCTAAACTTAAAACACAACAAACAGCTTTGGACCATTCTCTGCTGTTGAATATTTTAATTTTTTCTTCATTGCTACAATTTCCATACTCCCAGCATTAAGAGGGCTTGACTTCTCTTCATCATTCCGTTCTTCACGTCACATTTTAGAATTTTTAAGAGCATTGTTTGAAAAATCTAGTAATTTTCCATGAATTTAATATAAAACTTCCTCAAGTGGGGTCACTGTTGGCTGGCAGCCTTCTTTTAACTTATAAAACAGTGACAGCTCTCTGTCTACTGCATCGCGCATCTGCCATATACAAAATAATGGCTTCTAGTTTGTCCTCTGCTTCCATTTCATGTAGTATTTTAAAATGCGAAGTAGCTTATTGCTTATGCCAATTTATCATTCCGGCAGCTGTTTGGCGGCCGCGCCGAAGTATATATAGTGTAACCGTTCAGCTGGTGGAATTGTATGCTATCGGTCTCAGCGCCGGCCTCCGAGATAATAAAAATACCCCTCCCATAATCATAAAATAAAATCTTTAGCTCGCCGAACTTCGAATTGTTCAGTTCGCTTGGGTTCCACTATACAGCATTTAAAGTAGAAAAAGTCTGCCGGGGAAGGACATTATTAAAGCCCTGGTAAGGGCCGTTTCTTGCATAAGTAGATGTTCTATCATTGACACGAATGCTCTGCTGTGACAGTGTAGCTCATTTAACATAACCCAGGATGCACCGCAAGTAGGCGAGCTACATTACACCCCTACTCATCCCTACATTTGTACTCAGCCACCATTTTCAATTAATACCCAAGACAGATGTAGCTCCACAATTCCTCAAAGGGCCAGCACTAGAAATGGTAGCTATAAACATGTAATTATCCTGCACCAGAATGCCTGCATGCTTATACAGATGGTTCAGCTATTGATGAACTCACGGGGCAGGATTTTTCTGGAGGGGAAAGAATGCGAACTAATTTTGATGGTGAAGGAGCAGTCATAGTAAGTGAAACAGCCAGTGCACTGGTTTCTCTGAATATGAAACGAAAGGTAGTCTTCTGCTTGGGCTCCCCAGAGCTGCAACAAGACGATTTCAATGTAAAGAAAGGCTATTGAAACTGTAAGCATTACTGAGGTTCATTTAAAATGGGTCCCTGGTCACTGTGACATCAGCGGAAACGAAGAAGCTGACAGATTGGCACAGAAAGAATGCACAATGAATCAACCGTCACCCCCTTCTACCTACGTAATTATATGCAAAGTAATTTCAAACAGTATAAAGAAAGTCGTCGCGGACTCCTGGAGGGCAGCAGCAGTTGGTAAAAGATGGGAACCGATTATATCAAAACCTATCCCCCACAATCTGCCCCGCGAAGTGGCCACAGGCCACTACTAACCTACAAAAACATTTGCACAGAATCGGCGTAGTCGACTCTCCGATTTGCCCCCTCTGCTCAAAAGAGGAAGGAACGGCTGATCGTCTTCAACACTGTTCAGCACTTCAGAGTGACTCAAGAGAAGACTTATTAGAAGGACGAGCTCGGATGTGCTGGGTGGCACGGCGTCAATTGGCTTAAAAGAAGAATTTATATAAAAGAAAAAAGTTTAAAAATAAACAAATAAATAAAAACACAGTTCCATAATATGATTAACGTTTTTAATTTAAAGAACTGGATAGCCACACAGATCATGTTTAAGTTGAGGTTCCTGAAAACTCTGTATTAACGTTGAAGATGGAAACATTGTAAATTAATTTTGATATAGTTTGTCTGTAAATTACACCAAATATGATAGAAATATGAATATTGTCACGAACTTGAGACGTATTGGTATAGAAACGTTGTATAGGTATATCTAAATAACACTCTAGATCACATTATAATATTTATTACAACATTCTGTTTGTAAAAAAAAAGTAGCAGATGCAATAATTGTATACTTTGAGTGCACACTTGATATTGTGGAGAGCTGGCTCTGACGGGCGGGAAGAATGTTGCACGCTTACCCACTCCTGTCCTGTTTGATCGTTGATTCTCAACTATCTCTTTATTCGAACAGTCGCCAAGCTTTTCTAGGCGGATATGTTATCAACATAAAGTCTCTCTGTATGAAATTCCAAACTGCTCCCTCTTACTCTGCTAATCGTCTTTTCAAAACAACCAATGACTTTTCCCCAACAATATGTCAACAAACTGTGAACAACCTATACAATATATGAAACAATAAATAAACTGTTTTTTTCACAACACCTGAAGACTTTTTAATAATTTCCAATACGAAGGAGGGAGTGAAAATTAAGATCTGAAGAAAGGACTTATAAAAATACTAGTATATTATTCCTACACCTAACTTCAGGAGTCAGTAATTAGCAGCATCTACAGATAGAATACTTTGCTATATTTTGTACTTAAAGAAATTGTTGTTAGCCGATCAGCCGGTATCCGTATTTAGCTGGAGGGTAAAACAATAAAACAGACCAACTATACAACAATACATAAATCAATTTAAGAGGCCTAATACTTACCAAATTATCAAATGAGGTGCTAAAACTGCCAGCCTTCATTCTACACATTTTTTGGCATCTCTTTACGAAATTATTCATCATTTGCTGTAACTCATTTGAAAAAAATACAGACAACATCCTGACGAATATTATCTTTAATTCTTATGTGGTTTGCAGGTTCGTCTTGTACACGGCGACTTTTAATTTACCCCAGAGATAATAATTGCAGGCTGTGAAATTTTGTAGCCTTTTGCATAGACCCATATGAAGGATGAGGAAGAGAATTTCTCAGGGCAGTTTTTAAACGACTACCAGTTTCATGTCATTTTAATTCGTTGAGAGCCTAAGCTTTTTGGTTTCTTAAGCTGTGCACTTCCAGTCTCTTGAAATTTATTATATAGATTATGGACTGTTTTACGATCTGGAATCTTGCTTGAAAGAGTATTCGAACATCACGAACTGAGTTAACACACAAGAAGCGTGCATAAAAACATGTGTGCCGCTGTAAACACACAAGGCGTAATGCGCTTTATATATATTGTTGAATTAACAAACACAACACACACCCGGGAACAGCTGCGCTATGACTGCTACAGTCATTAAGATCAACAAATAAACAAGCAGGCTTGCTACCCACTCCACGATATGTCAAACGATTGGCCCGCTCATGAAAAACCCCGCGCCGCGGGGGAAAGCATCACTGATCGCAGTGTGTAACATTATTTCCTCTATGATTATCAAGCACCGCTCGTAAGGGATACATTCAAATGGTTTGTAAGAATAATGGAATCATGTTGACAGTTTTGTATATTGAAAATTGAAAGAAAGATTTAGTTTATCCAAACTTAAAACAAGCTATACCTAAGAGAGAAGGTCCCAGTTTTTACTAACCTTATGCCATCATCATTGAACTATTCAGAATCACCTCTACGCCTACAGAAGGACAATGAACTACTCAAAATTAAGGAAAGCGAACAAACCCGTAAAATTTTCTGCTACCTCTAATGGCGAATTACAGCTTCTATGAAACTCAACTGAATCCAACAGCTATTTGTCATGTTCAGGCGTCAGAGCACATTGAAAAGTATTGGTTTTGACAATTGTCTCTAGTGAATAGCATAAACCAAAGGACATATCGTTATATTCCATGAACCCCCTATATTTAATGCTTATTAAACCGCCACGGGTGACCCAGGTCGTTAAGGCGCGGACTCCAGAGCTGTAGATCTGGGGTTCGAATCCCACCAGAACCGTCCTCCCTGACTGAGGATTTTTTTACCAGGTTTTCCTCAGTCCTCATAATTGGCAAATGATGGGGAGATACCCTGAACTTAGGCTAGGAACGTTTCCTTTCTTAAAAAAAAAAAATCCTTTCCCAATATGTAATTTCATTTCATATATCATCATTGTTTTCCGCCTGTGGTTCCCCAGCAGTTAATAAGGGTGTTAACATCTTTAAAAAATGTTTATTGATTTCCTCTGCATGTACAGTTTCATATTGTTTGAATAGTTTGAAGGGAGCTACATGAGAAATTATTCTTTTTATCATACTTGAATCCACAAGATTTATTTGGACTTCTCCATCAGTTGTGGGTAGTAATTTTGTGAAGTTAAGAAATTCTTCTTTTTCAACTTTTGGGGGGACATTCGTTTCCTGTACTTTAGAATACTGTCATGTTGCAATATTTACGACGCTGTATTGTTGTTGTTGTTGTTGTTGTTGTTGTTATTATTATTATTATTATTATTATTATTGAATGATATTTTCTATCGTTTTGAGGTAAATTTTTCATGTAATTTAATTTTGTTCTTTTTAAGAAAAACGCGTTCTGTAACTTTATTTTCTCCATTTTTAATGTGTTATAATTATAATTGATTATGTTAAATTATTCAATGCTCTTTACTTATTATAATTACCATCTCAAGGTGCACTTATTTAAAGTCAGTTATCATCATGTATTTTTCAGTTGATATTGTGTTTCAGTTTTGTCAAGGAGAATTGCTATTTTTAAATTCTCTTTCTTTCCCGGTTATGTGGGGTACACTGGACCTTTCACGCTACATCCTAGGGACTTTCTTATTCAGTGCGTTTGCAAGTATTCATGGCGTCCCGCGCTATAGAGAGAGTGGTGGTGAGATGATACCGAAATCAAATCGACTACAAAGAAACAGCATGTTTTTTTTTCCCCACAGCTCTTCTTTAATTGCGCAAAATATGCTATTAGAATTTAGACATATTCGTTACCATTGTGTAGAAGTATAGGCTTGTGTGCATGTGTTTCAGGAAATTCGAAGGAATATAAGCTAAGAAGGATGTACCTATGAAACGATTAGGAATAAAACAGGAAAAACAGTTTCTGAAAATCAGTAAAACCGGACTATTATGAGGGGGGTTACTATTTGTTTGTTTCTATTTTGCTACTAATATCCGTATATAACATTTATATAAAACAAGAAATATAGTTTCTGAAAATCAGGGAAATCAGGCCATTAGGAGGGAGATTTACCTAAAACCCAAAATTTAAAAATCGCTTGACGGACTGTTTTATTTTTATAGTATAATCTAGGAATAACTCCTGTTCGTTTTCGTTTTCTTTACACGCAGTTCCAGATTTAGGTAACGCACATTCCAGATTTTTGTAGTAAACAACAGGGTGTTCTTTAGCGAATATTCATGAATTTCCTTTTATCTTCTCGGGAACCAGTAAAGTGTTAAGCCTGGAGCAAGCAAGTTTTTTTTTTCTTTTAATCGAGATCCCAACATATTCCTTTGAGACCCAAGTCTCTCACAAGCTTGAGTAAACAAGTGTACTTCTTCTTCTTGTTCTTGTTCTGCTTCTGTGGGGGCAGCGAATTCATTATGTCTGAATAGTACTAAATGATGATGACTAATGCCAAGAGTGACTTAAGTACGGGAATTCAGGGGACACTGGCAGAGCTATTGGTCAAAATCGGTGAAAAAACCGAAAAAAAAATGTTAATAGAAATAGTCTTGAGCCCTTGGGCATCCACAGAGTGTCAACATTTACCTGTCCCCCACTCCCTCCTTCCCTTCGGGCTCTTACAGCCATTGAAACAGCTCTGCGTGTTCTTTTAAATCACAGTGGTACCCAGCATTTTTTTTTAAAAAATACAGCGTTTTTCTTAAAAATTCATTTTTATATATTCAAAATTTCCCGCGCGTAACATTTTTTGTTTAAATTCAATTAAAATTTCCCAGAATGTGTAGAAGCGTCCGTTGCAATATTCTACAGGACAAAATGCATGCTAACACCAATTAAAAACATTTTCTAAGAATAATAATTAATTTTAAAGACTAGAATTTCATATAAATTTAAAAAGTTATCACGTTCACTCGTCATATTAATTTAAAACATCTTTTTATGCAATTTTTTATCTGGTTCAAAGCTCCGATTACAAAAATGCCAACCAATTTTTCCACCTCATGTGCCATGTGGGACATTTTCATTATGTGACGTATTTACGTAATAAAAGTTATGAAATAATTTAAAGCTCGCAAAGTGTTTATACAATTTGAATGAAATTTCATGCACATATTAACTTAATAGCAGTGCAATCACAGTAAAAGCTTCAGAAAAATTCATACAAAAATATGAAAATTCATTCCCAATGTCTCTTAATAACTAATTTTTAAGTTTGGTTGTACAAAGTTATTTTTCAACTATTGTAGTCAACTTTCAAAGTAAAAAATATCAAATAATAATTTGCATGTCTCTGTTGCTCTTTCAACACATTTGAATTAGTTGAAGACTTCTACTTCGTTTAGAAAGGTTATATGATAACATTGTGCATCACAGGATTTGGTTCCTAAATGAGAATAACGTTCATTTATACTGATATTAAAATTGCCAACAAAAATGACACATTGTTTGTTCTTTTTGAGGTACCGTGTATGTTTGTGTTAGGTTAGGTTAGGTTAGGTTAGGTTATACTGAGACTTAACTTTGAACATTTCTTACATTGACCTCGAATTCTGTTTTAGAGTAGATTTATGTAATTTTCTGCAAGGCAGAATTCATTACGAGTTTTGCAATACAGCGTCGCGCTTTGTATAAAAAAAGTGACAATTTCTGCTACCTATGAAATTCTAAAGAACACCGGTTTGACTGCTATTTAAACACGTTTCCCTAATGTTAATCATTTTAATGAATAAACACGGTTGCCAGTCTGGCCGGGTAACTCCATGGCAGCACCCAGCCGAAACTTTATCTGCCTGGATAGGTAGACGCCGATGTACACAGGCTGTTGACGGTGTTCACAGGATGATTGCATATTTATCCTGTGCACTTACCTTCCGACCAACCTGGGACTAACCCGCAGTTCAGGCTCCGGTGGTCTTCTGCTGGCGGCTCGAGGTATGCGAAGAAAATGGGCGTTTCCAGTGAGGATTAATCCAAGGATTAGGATTTGAATTTCTAGGATTTTGGGCTTGAGTTGTGGAGGGTTGAGGCGATGAGATCTGGTTTATGTTGCTCTAAAGTTCTTCCACGTTCAGTATTGACACGTGGAGGTCTTCCTGCCGGTGAGGGAGATGCTGGAGATGATGTCTCCGGCGTTGTCCGCTAGGTTCTCTTCTAGTAAGCTATGGACCGCCTCTGCTACTTGCTGAGCGATGGTGAGGAGACTCTCCACAGCAGCTTTCAACGCCTCAATGGAGGCGACGAGTGCTACTGCTAGGGTAGGTTCTTTCGTTGCCAACGAGGCGCGGCCATGGGTTCGGCGCTGGGTTTGCGGTTTTGTTCTGGTTCTGGCTGGGTGTGTTGACTTATATTAGCGCGATGATTCCAGGAGTTGCTGCTGGTTGTGCGCACAGGTGGCACAGAAGAGGTTGCTGTGAGGCAGGTCGTGCCGTTCGTATTTGAAGGTAAGTTCTTGAGCGTCACAGTAGTGGCACCTTGGATTTTCCTTGCCAGTATTCCCGTACGATCTTACGCAATACGAACTGGGGTCATAAATACACCTGCTCTTGGCTGAGGGGACTACCTCCTCCTTGCCTGTTACTACCCAATTGCATAATGCCATAGCATTGCGGTGCATGTCTTTGTACCTCGTCCATTGCTCTCTTCTGCAGCCTGGCAACCATAATGAAAATCCGCTTCTTATAACGTACTAAGGAAGCTACTCCCTCTCACTAAATATCTAAACATGTCTTATTAAAATAAACTGAAAACAGTATATCCAATCCAAGATTACTACAGTTCGATTTCCCAGGTGTAATTATTATTATTATTATTATTATTATTAATGATGATGATAATAATAATAATAATAACTCATAATCAGCCATTAGTATATACCTTTTGCAAGGCCTTGCAACATTTCGGGAACCACATTTTAGACAATCTTATCCAAGGCGACCGATTTTGTCGGTCCTGGTGGTGTAGTGTCCTACACCAAGATCGTGGGTTCAAACCCGGCCAGTACCGATGGATTTTTTCGGCCGTAAAATCCTAAGTATGGCTTCCTCCGGAAGGGAAGTAAAGCCATAGGGTCGCGTTTCGTAGATTCACAGCACGATAAAGAACCTCCAGCCTGAAAAAAGAGACCTCTGAGCAAAAGCTGTCGGCCGTTTCACTCCATGAATTGAATGGGACGCTGATGGCCTGAGATGTTAAAAATCGTCCATAAATAAACCAAATCAACAACAAAAGTGATCTATTCTAGAAACTCATATTTAATCTCATGTCATATGTTTAAAATAGCTGTTTTCCGTATTTCTGAAAAGAGAACATATTTCACGGGACAGAATTTCAATTTGTGATTCATCAAAGTCGTTTTTGACAAAAGGCGAGGCTTTGTTTTGGTGCAATTTCAAGTTGGTCATAAAACGACTGTGTTGTTGACACTGTAAGCACCTTTACTGGGTTAACGAAGTTTTAACATTATGCTATTCAGGTTTAAGAGCACTATACTGAAACTAAGACAATGCTCCTCCTATCACCAAGATTAACCCAACATAAAATCCAAAAATTAGAAAGAATGGAATTGCTATCTTAAAGTTCAGATGCTGCGCCCCCTGTCTGTGGTTTGCTCTGGTACGTGACAACATTTGCTCGAGGGAGGTGGTTCGATAATCTTGAAGATATCAAAAACACATGTTCGGATCCTGGCAGATAGAAGTCGTCAATAGTTATAGCCTGTATTTTGAAGAATACATTTAGTAGTTTGTTGCTATTATGTTAAGGCACAAGTTATAGAAAAAAATTCCCACCTACCTTCTATCAATTTGTAAAGTTTGAGCTATAGCTTGTTAATGAGCTGCCTGATAGTTCCCTTCTTAATAACAGTTCGTCATGCAGGAGCTGTGTAAACTAAGCGAACTCCTCAGCAAGTAGAACAACTGTAATAAAAACATAAAATCCAAATTATTGACTTATTAATTAATGAAATAGGTTATTGTATTACTGTGTGTTAATTAGCATGACAAGTTCTAAAGCTAATGAATAAAAGAAAACAGAACTATAATACCTTACTTACCTAGGCTTAGACTGAAATGATTCTAGTTTTACAAAATAAGGGGAACAAAATTAGAGTTCTTGCAGCCTATAAGCATTACCAAAGAAGAATCGCATTTTTAGGATTCTTCTTATTATTATCATTGTGATTAAAATTCTTTGTATAATATTAAATAAATGAAATATATCATCGCTGGCAGATCAAGCTATACAGTGGGATATTTTAAAACATTTTTAAATGTAACCATATTTATGAACTGAGTAGGCCTTTGTATCATATTTACATTCACTAAAATAGATTTAAATAACTGAAAGAAGTCTTCTTATTTAAGAAGTTTAGGTGTGTCAATAAAATAAACATATGTTACTATTTAAAAATCATTACAATGCACTAAACAATATCCAGAATGCACAATAAACAATCGAAACGTTTATCGATTTTCAGTGGCTGAAATTTAATTTAAATGTTATTGTAGTAAAAACAGAAAGACAAAATTTCTGAATGTTATTACAGAGCGCTCTTACATATAAATATGCTTTTCAAATACATATTAGATTAATATTTCACAATTGCTATCTTCACGACGATGTGATTTAATTTGTCCTTTTATTTTGAAAGAATTACATGCTATAGCGCTTTTTACATTTCGGATATACTCCTAACGGTCCGATTTTCCTAATTTTCAGATATTGTTTTTCTTATTTTATTCAAATGGCATACCGAATTTTGTTGCGAAAAAATAAATATTGATGCCGTTAGAGCGATTTTTAAATTGTTGGTTTCAGTAAACCCCCACTCTTAAAGGCCCGATTTATCTGATTTTCAGGTACCAGTTTCCTTAGTTTACTAAAATGATACATACAGAGTTTCGTAGCGGGAAAAAAAATATTAATGCCCCTAGAGCGATTTCTAAATGTTGGGTTTCAGGTTAACCCCCATTTCTAATAATATATCGCTGATTTGCAGAAACCGTTTTTTAAATTTTATTTCAATGGCATATACTCAATAAAACATTTTAAATTGCTATCGTTAGAGCGGTTTTTAATTTCGCTTTAACCCCCACTTTTTAAATTTCGGCTTTCCGGTATGCCTCCACTCCTAATTGCCCGATTTCCCTGATTTTCAGAATCTAATTTTATTATTTTATTTAAATAGTATATACCGAATTTCGTCATGGGAAACAAAAATTGGTGGCTCTAAAGCGATTCTCAAATTTTGTGTTTCAGGTAAACCCCCACTTCCAACAGTTTGATTTCGCTGATTTTCTGAAATTATTTTTATTTATTTAGTTTAATGCAAAATGATGAGTTTTGTTGAGAAAAATCAAAAAATTGCAGCCGCTAGAGTAATTTTTAAATTTTAGGTTAAGATAAAATCTCGCCCCTAATGACTGGATTTTCCTGATTTTCAGGAAGGATTTTTTATATTTTATTTATATAGTACACACTAAGTTTCTTAGCATATATATATTGGTGCCGCTAGAGTGATTTTTAAAATTTGGTTTCAGTTAAACCCCTACTCCAAATAATCTGATTACACTAATTTTCAGAAAACATTTTTCTTATTTGATACATACATTTCTTAAAAATGAAAAATTGCGAACGCTAGCTCGATTTTTCAATTTTGCTTTAATCCCCACTTTTTAAATTTTGGTTTTCAGGTATACCCCTACTCTTAATGGTCCACTTTTATTGATTTTCATAAATTGTTTTTCTTATTTTATTCAAAGAATATATATATATATATATATATATATATATATATATATATATATATAGTTTCGTTATGGAAAAAATGGTGCCTCTAGAGCAATTTTTAAATGTTGTGTTTCAGGTAAACCCTCACTTTTAAATCTAATTCCGCTGATTTTCTGAAAATATTTTTATTCATTAATGGCACATGCCGAGCTTTGTTGAGATAAACCAAAACTATGACCGCTAGAAGAATTTTTAAATTTTCGCTTAAGGTAAACGCCCTCCTCCAATGGTCCAATTTTGCTGGTTAACAAACTCCACAAGTAGTTTATTAATTGATGATTATATGATTATTTCGTTGAGAAAAATAAATAATTGCGGCCACCAGAGCTGTTAAAGGCATATGCGCGCGCACACACACACACACACATACAAATTCTTTCATAGTCATTTTCGGTGCCTGGTAGACAGGATACATGGAGTTTTAAAGAAAAATTTCAAAAATATTTTCATGAGCACAACTTCGGAATTCGCTAAAGCGAGACTGAATATTAGGGGAATGTTCTCCTTAATATTCATAAACCAATCAATTTTCATAATTTTGTGAAACGACTCTTCTTCATAAAGTTACTAGAATTTACCAAGATTAAATAGTTTTCCTCTACAGAATAGTTCATGTGTTCGCTCCATTATTATCACCCTCGATATACAGTGGTCACCACTTTAATTATCTCATACATTCGTTTTCCTTTCTTAGCGATGAGCAAAAATAATAGCGTCTTTTGAAGAGAAACAGAAAAATAAGACAAATAATACTAGAAGGGAAGAAATAAGTTAGGAAAGAAAGTAAAGAAGCTAGTTTTCCTCTGTTTCCCAGAAGGGCAAAGAAAAATGCTATTTGTGCCCCCTGCGCCCATTTCCTGACTATAATTGAATTTTAAGCTATTCCATGCTCCCAAATACTACATTATTCTCGTATTCCTGCTGAGCACTGATAAATCTTCCGCGTCGACTTTTTGGACTGTTGCCAGTTCGGTACAGAAATTCCGTTTGCCCTCTGCTGCACAAGAGAGTGCAGTCATTAAAATATTGTAAACTCTCTTTAAAGAGTGAGGAGAGGAAAAGGGTGGGCGGGGAAGCCCATCCTGCTCGAACATCTGTTAGCTCTTTCTGTTTCAGCACTCCATTTTTACTTTCTTCTCCAAAACAGCATTTTCGCAATCTGTCCGTTTAAATAACAGCAGATATCTGACTCACCCAGAAGTACAACGCTAAGATTTACTATAACTGTACATATTATAGGACAGAATAGCTTAATACCGAATGTTCTGGACTAATTAATTGGGAATAGGTTTGTATAATTTCACAAAAATAGTAATATTTTCTGTTTATTTTTATGCAATATATTAAATTTATTTATATAAAGGGTTTACATGGGATTTATAGACTTTGAGAAGGCTTTTGGTACTATAAAAGGAGAATCATTATGGTTATAATTAAAAAGGAAAGCAGTAAACTTGACGTTTATAAAAATTATTACAAAAGATATATAGTGAGGCCCTGTTTTATGTCAAACTTTCAGGTAATAAAGTAAAGAATTGTATACAGAGTAAAACGAGTGTACGACAAGGCTATAAATTAAGTCCAATACTGTTCATTCTCTATATCGGTGACATTCTGGACAAGACTCAAAGCGAAAAGATACATTTACCAGTAATAAATAATAAGGAAACATCAGGGTTGCTTTTCGCAGATGATTTAGTAATTGCATATATTTCTAGTGGGAAACTGAGAAGGAAGTGAATCTTTTTTGTAAAGAACGGGGATTGAAAATAAATGAAAATCAAAGCTCACGATTTTTAAAAAGAGATTTTAAATTGAGAAAGGATAAGAAATGGGAGAGAAATAGAGGTAGTAAGGAAATTGAATTAACAAGATACAAGATTAAGTTCTAATGAAAGTTGAAATACAGAGAAAAATAGTAATAGCAAAAGGAAAAGCAGCTGTGAGTGTTAAGAACATGTTTAAGAAAAATTCCAGACATAAAAGTATATTGGCTTGAAAGCATTTATGCAACCACGGTATAAGTAAAAATGTTATATGGGGCAGAAGTATGGAGTGTACAGGATGCATGGAAAGATGTTGATAAAATAAACCGATCTTAGGTTTACCTACAGCGTTGCCAAATGGTGTAGCACAGCTAGAATTAGGTAGGTATTCTACCAAGATAAAAATTTCCATAAAAATTATAAAACAAATATAGAATTACCACATTGAAAGAGAGTGATATTATTATAGAAAGTTTCAATATCCAAGAGAAATGTAAGTGGAAAGGTTCATGGTATCTCAAAACGCAGGAAGTTTTGCAACAGATAAGTGTGGAAAACTTAAGGATAAATAGGAAATATCAAAACAGAGGATTCTGTGAAGAAATAAACCCAAGATTGGAAGATATTGAAAGACAAGAAATATCTGGTGAGAGCAAAGAGACCATTGAAATTTTATAGGGAAATAAAAATAGTATGGGGTAGGGAAAAATATATAGAATAATGTAATGAGGCAGCAGGAAGGTTTTGCCTGGTCTAGAACTGGAGTTATGAATTTAAAAGGTTAAGATATGATGAAGATGTACAAAAACATCCAATGTGTGGAGAAACCGTTACAAGTTTCGTAGTTTATTTTACTACAAAAACAAAGTTATGGGGAGAACAGGATCGGTATCCAAAACGAAAGAATTTAAATGTGGAAATATTGCTTAGAAAGATTTTAATTTTTAAAGGAGAGAAGAATGTAAAAATGACAACGAACTATTTGGACAAAGTTAGAGAGAAATGGATAAGAATGGTAGAGGGAAAATGTAATCCTAGAAGTACAATAGGACAGATAAGTAGAAACAAGGATAGGATAATACAGCAATAAATGTGATGATCACCAATACACTGGAGTTGTGTGTATTGGAATCTTTATTTGTTTTATTTACGGACGCTCTTTAACATCTCAAGTCATCAGCGTCCCATTCAATTTAGGGCGTGAAACAGCCGGTAAATTTTGCTCAGAGGCCTCTTCTTTCAGGCTTGAGGTTCTTTTTCGTGCCGTAAATGTACGACACGGAACCCAGGCTTTACTTCTCTTCCGAAGGATTTTTACGCCCCACTCTATCCGGGATTGAACCGGCGATCTTGGGTCTACGAGGCAAGTATGGTTATCACTTGACCATCAGGACCGATGTATTGCGATCAGACTGTTAACGAGCTATTATAGGGACAAAATATTTACAAGAAATAACACATTTTAGTACTATTTCATTTTGTTTTTAGATCTCATTTTGTAATGGATTATTAATGTATTTATCTTTGAGTGTATTATATTATATACTTTGTTGAGATATATTTTCAACAAATTTCAAGTTCAGTAGAATAGTTGAACCCAAGTCTTCCGGATATCCAAAAGGAAACTACTGAGAGCAGAGGACAAGGGTTCAGTAATCACTTAAATAAGCAAAACTAAATGACTAAATGTATTGAAAATATATAATTTCCTAATGGATGTAAACTATGAAGTTATGAAATTAATTATAAAGGTAAGGAGGAAAAATGTAAATGTAATTGCAATGTTATTTGCTGAAATAAAATTCATTCATTCTGTTTATAGGAGCTCGTAAATACTGATTGCAGAGACATATAGAGAAATAGTATTCAAAATGTTGCCTTTGTACTTAAAAGAAATCAAAGCGTTTACTTGTAAGATTTATGTGAATTATGTACAGGCTAGAGCTGACTTTAAAATGTATATACATACACTTTCAAAGATGAAAAACAGCATAAAAATGCTCGGGATAAAATGTGCTCGTCCAGTCAAGATGAACGTTTTAAATGTATTTAAATGTATTTAAAATCAGAGAAAAACTTTAAAAAAAGGTTAATTAATCACAAAAAATATATAAATCAACACAAGTAAAAGATTTATATGAATATAATAAGCAAATAAATTTGTAGGGAAAGGAAATACTTTAATAACATTGTTAATAATGCCAATATTTGGTGAACTGACGTTCATTAGCATTCTCGGGCAGGACGCAACTGCGGTGACGAGGAATACCTGTATTAATTTTATCAAATGTATGATCTATTCTAATTTGGTACAGCCCCCTTTTAATACACTCACATACACCACAAAAGCTTACTGCGATATTCTAAAGTAAAATTGTTTTCTGTTCTTCTGACAAATAAGGAATTATAAGTCGTTTTTCTTTTCGCTAATAATGCAATTTATTTAATCAAATTCATACAGCTTCAAAGATAGAGCTACTTGTCATCTATTATTTTAAATTTTTTGAAAATAATTCTACTATGACTATTGCTAAATAACCTTCTCACAAACACATGGCAAGAATTTCCCTTTGATATTTTCTCCAGGAAGCTTGGGAAATACGGAGTGTCCATCAAAAAGCACCAGTGAAATAAATTACTATATATCAACATATTTACGCCAAAGAAAAATAAAGACACGAGGGTAGTTCCGGCCTAACCATTTTCTAGGTAATATTTCACTTTTCAATATAGTTTACCTTTATTGCAATACACTTCTCACATCCTTGAATTAACATCAACCTCCCCCCCACCTCCCCCAAATAGAAGTAAGGTCAGCAAAATCGGCATAAAAGCATCCATCACTTTTTCGTCACACTTAAATTTCCTTCCTCGAAAATGTTTCTTGAGTTTTGAGAAGAGGAAATACTCACTGGCAGCTAGATCAGAGCTGCAGGGTGGATGATCGTTCTCCTTGAGGCCACATTTCTTCACAGCTTCCTTTGCGACAAGAGCTGTGTGCACAGGCGGGTTGTCGTGAAGAAGGCGCACACCACCACTCAGTTTTCCTCGCTTTTTCTCTTTGATGGAAGTACGTAGTCTGTTCAGTAGATCAGCATAGTACTCCCCATTTACTGTGGTGTTCCCCTCCTTGAAGTCAATGAAGAGTATTCCTTCACAGTCCCAAATGATTGTGTCTATGATCATGGTTGACTGAGTGACTTTGGCCTTTAAAGGTTCGCCAAGTTTACGCCACTCCATTGATTCTCTTTTGGACAAGGAAACATAGTAGAGCACCATGGTTTCATTTCCTGTAACAATGGTTTGAAAAACTTCGGTCTCGTTACCATGGCAGTGCTCCAAAAATGCCTGACAACATATTACTCGCTGCTTTTGGACAAAGGAAAGAAGTCCTGACACCCATTTTGCACTAACTTAAATGTTCATGAATAATTCGAAGGACTGTTGTTCTAGAAAGGCCCAACCTTGCTGTTATTTCTGTAACTTTGAGTCGCGGTCTTCCATAATTTCTCCTTCCACAAAAACGATGTTTTCAGGAGTGAGCACCTCCAAGGACCGACCTGCACGCTCTTCGTCTTCAATGCTTTCTCGACCCATTCGAAAAAGGTTGACCCATTCTTTTACAATATGAGGGGGTTACTTCCCGATGTACACCGTCCAATCGCTGTGTAATTTCATTAGAAATAAGTTCTTCTTTTGGACGAACTTATTGGAGTTGGATACTCCATTTAGAACATGTCACAATCTTCTACACATAGCCTTCTTTATGCAACTACATCTGAACAACTGAACACAGCGGAGCGGAAGTTACAGCCGCAATTACTTACTTAACAAATAAGATATGACAGCAGATTAGATTACTACCCGAAAGCTTATGGGTCTACCCTCGTATCTGGGCTTGGTAGGGCAAATCTTGCAATTTATGTTTGTCATTAGGACTGAAAAGTGAATAAATAATGACAAACTTAATTCTGTAAAGTTAGAGATATGTGGACAATGGAGGAGAAAATCTTGTTGTTCTTTGGTTAGCAGAAACAAAGTCTGTGAAACTTTCGTCTTCAAAGACACAATCCTACTCCTGGCTATAAAAGAATTATGCAACACAGCGTTTTTGTAGGCACGGAGCAGGTGATCATGAATGTCCTACCCTTATCATTTCTTATATTCTTCATTCCTCTCATTGTTTGAATTCTTCGCTCCTCTGGTCACATAAACTACACAATAGTATTCCAATGTATGTCAACAACTTTCAGATTCATGAAAGCCATTGCACTTGCCTAATGCATGTTCTGAACTGAATGCCCAATTAGATAAGATCCCTTAACTCCTTATTCAATGTTCCAAGCACGTTTCATGTGCTCTATTACCGTCTCTAGTCCAATGCTCAGGGGCGTTCTAAAAGTTCTCGACCTGACTATGAAAACGCAAGATTTAAGAGAAATGCTTCTTTTTTCATCATAGTCACTTTGTAAACCAATACATTTAATCCAACGACTTTGCAACTTTTAATACTCTAATAAAATAAGATTTGTCCAACTGTAGCAAATAAAGCGTAAATATCAGGTTCAAGCTCATCATTTGAATTCCATCCAGTCATTTCTTCAGGTTTGAGAACAAAAAGTAATTACTGGGAGCCAAATCCGGGAACATGGGGATGTGGAAGCACTTGGAAGCAACGGTAATGCAGTTTTGCAGCAACAATCTCGGATGAAGGCGCATTATCGTGATGAAAGAGAACTTTCTTTTTCGCAAGGTGTGAACGTTTAGCCTGAATAGCAGTAGTGAAGCGTAATACTCCCCGGTGATGGTTCTGCCCTTCCAGAGGCAGTTAATGAGCATCACACCACGAGAATCCCGGAAACCGTAGCCATGACTTTTTCTGCAGATGGAACCGTTTTTGGTTTCTTTGGTGCATTTTCACCTGTAGCCACCCTACTGTTTGGACCGCTCCTTCGTCTCTGGCGTGTAATGATGAATCCATTTTTCATGTACTGTTATAAAACTTCGGAGAATCTCACTGGAATTGCGTTTGAATAAATCTAAACACTCTCGCGAAATGTTCATTCCAATGTGATTTTCATTCATTGTTAACAAATGAGGCACCCAGAACTTCGTGTAAAATGTAGTGGAGGTCTTTGCAATGTCAGTCAACACCCCTACCTTCAATTGGCGATCATTGATGGTGTTTTTACAATCTCGTCAATCGTAGCAGTTTCGAGACGCCCTGAGTGCTCATCTTTTTGAATGCATGTACGAGTACGCATTGAATTCAGCAGCTCACTTTTTAACCTCGAAAACGAAGAGTAAGAATCCTTCAATTTGGGACCTGGTCCTTTTTGTATTTCTGTGAGGATTAAACAAAGTATTTTATCACAGTTCATATTTCAGTTTTATTCATTTTTTTAGAAAACGTTTGCTTACATGATCGTCACAAACAAATGACTACGCTTACCGGTCTGAAACTTTACAGCGCGCCATCTAAAGGATGCTACTTAACGATTTTCAAAGTAATTTGGCCACCTTCACGACATCTCTGAGTCAGGCCGAAAAGTCTTAAACACCCGCTACTACTTGACTCTTCGCTTTCGTTTCTAGAGTGAAAAAGGCCGTTGAGGACATTTGACTTGTTTTTAGACACACGTGATTATAAATAATTGGAGTAGGATAGTAACCGTTGAAACAGAATAAGAAATGCAAATGAATATATCCCATGCACAGAGTATTACAATATAGATATGAACTAACATTTGTGTTACTAGACCTCTGTACTGCTATGAATGTATTAATACTTCGCCAGTTTATCTGAGGTATTGAACGTGACAAATGCATTAAGGCGCAAAATGGAATTCTAAACTCTTCTAGTAGAGTTATATACACAGAAATGATTGTAACTAAATGTCTAATAATTCTGGTACAGCCTTGCGAGATATTACAGATGTATGGCATGGATTAAAATGTTCTTTGTATTGCTTTGAGATCACCACCTAATTTCACACAAGCCGGTTCTAGATCATCGCTTTATTTAAACACAACTTTTGTAATCTGTAAATTATAGACACAAACTGCTTTCCCCCAACGATGATACTCTTACCAGTTTTATTTTTTGTTCAAATTTAGCAAAGTTTGCTCATAATACATTAATAGAAATAAACAATATTCTTGTAGTAATCGCTAGTTATTTATTTGTTTTATTTACCGACGTTCAGGTCGGTAATATAACATCTCAGGTCTTCAACGTACCATTCAATTCAGGACTTGAAACGGCTAATACATTTTGCTCAGAAGTCTGTTATTTCAGGCATGATTTTTTTTACTGCCGTAAATGTACGACACACGACCCACGACTTTACTTCCCTTCCAAAGGAAGCCATCCATACTTAGGATTTTTACGCCCGAAAAAAATCCACCGGTCCTGGCCGGGATTGAACCCGCGATTTTGGGTCTAGGAAATAAGTATGGTTACCACTAGACTACCAAGCTCGATGTGGTAATTGTTAGGTAATAAACGTTAATATTAATTGTTAGTTTATTTTAATAATTAAACGTCTTTGTACCTTATTCCTTAATTAGAATTGTTAAACACTTCCGGGCTGTTGTGCTGTTGTTCATAGTTTGATACTAAAATACTGATAGCCAGTGCTGTCCACTCATACCTACTCTGATGATGCTGGCCGCAGAGGTTGGCGAAAACTTTAGTGTAGTAACAAACCATGGAATGGTACAACAGCCCGGGACTTTTTTTTTTAATTTTAACAGTAACTATATCGATCATGAAAGCCTAAGCTATATTCCTGAATTAGGATGTTTAGACAATTCTGATGTGTTCAGAAAAGTACAGAAATGCGTGTTTATAGTTATTCTTTAAAAATTATACTTTATAATTGCACAGATATGACACAAAACTAAAGTTTCCAAGTTTCTCAATAAAATCACAATTTATTTATTCATGGTTGTAACTTATATTTTAAGCAGGAAATACAATACATAATTTAGTTCGTTGGAAAAGTTTTTGTTAGTTAATATACGCAGCAATAATAAATACAAATCAAATTAATTAAAAAGAATGAAAACGTGCTTTATGTTCCAACATGTATATTCATATTTTTGGACCAGTCCATTAAAACTCGCAGTAGTTTTAGAAATAATAGTTTGCTTTTAATGTTAAAAACGTGGGCTTTAGAAGCAGGCAAGCGCGAGGTGAAGTTACTTTTTGTTTCTTCTTTGTATATTATTTCTGATGGTGAAGTTAGTGGGAATGTGTTTGGGCCAAAGGCTTAGCACATGCCTGGAAAACACACAGATGCAAATGGGAGTGCTGGTTTGTGTTTGATTGTCATGCTTTTGTTTTTTGTGACGTGTGCAAACAAGCTCGATTTTCTGTTTATGTTAGAATATGTCTCGTAAGTCTGGACTCTTCTGACCTTAAATTTAATTTTAACTAATCTTATTCTTTCAATAACATTAAACATTTAACTAATATAATTTACAGTTTCATACAAATATTTCCGAGAGTTCCCCTATAACAAAGTAACTTTTATTCTTTATTATTACTTTCTTCTTGTATAGGTTTCATTATTTAGGTAATATTGATTGTTACACCTGCTTTCGTTCAATTTTTCAACTTTTAATTAGCCTCATACTTCTCGAGTTCCCTCTACATAATTACCAAGTTTTTTTTTTAGAGAAATTGACCAGCAACGTCTCTACGAATGTTTAAATTTGATTGCCATATTTTTATTCCATTTTATCGTATCGTTTTACTTTTCTAAAATATATCTCATTTCACCCCCTGAAATTACTTTTTTTTCATAATCCAAGATTTACTATTTATAGTAATTCGCAATAATACTTTTAAAAAAAATATGCTTTCCTTTCCAAGGTTTCATTCCTATGTCTTCCATATTTTACCATTTACATAAAAAACTACTTTTTATTTTTACGTGGGCTGTTCAATTATGGTTTTAATAATTTTTACAGCCATATTTTCTGATAATTAAATTTGAGTTTACAATATTATTATAACTTAATGGGTAGTGTACTAGTTTCGCTGTGGTCACTTTCCATTACTGCCTGTGAGAGGTGTGCAAGATGAGAAATGTTCAGTACCGCCTGCAGCAAAATGGAGATGACACTTGAAGAACAACATGCTGCTCAGATATTCTGCTTTCTTATCAACGAAATTTCATTTGAGGCATTTAAAATGTTATAGAAGGTCCAGTTTGTTCTTCCGATACTGCAGTTCGAAGATAGTTTGGTGTTTAAAGAGGGGAGGCAGTTAATTTCTAAGAAAGGTAAGACCGCCACGGGTGACCGAGGTCGTTAAGGCGCGGATCCGTGGGCGCGAAGTCTGTGGTTCGATTCGCATCAAGGCCGTCTCCCCTTTTTTCTAAGTTTTCCTCAGTCCTCATAAATGGCAAATGCCGGGGAGGTACCCTAAACTTAGGCCTGGAACGCTTCCTTCCTTAAAAAAAAACAATCATTTAACAATTTATCATTTCATCTCATATATCCTCAGTGTTCACCGCCTGTGGTGCCTCAGTGGTAAAATTGGACGTTAAAAACTATTAAAATGAGGTAGACCCGGAGCTCAGAGAGGATGGTGGGGCAACACGACCACTCACAAGTCGGTAACTGAAAAGTTGCACGTAAGATGAGAGCTCTAAGACTGCAAACGTTCGCGTTTGTATGTAGTTGAAGATGGTATTACTGCTGATGAAACTTAAACATCGAACCTGAGAACTGTGTGAAATTTTCCTTCATAAAAAGCAAAAGTGGTTGCTTCTACAGAGAAAGTTGCGACTGTTTTTCGATATTCAACAAATTGCTAATCAGTACGTCTTACGTGCACACACAACTGCAATGCTGCAAAGATGTGCTGAAAACTCTGCAAGGCCATATCACACGCAAGAGACCATATTTACGTGCAACAAAATGATAATGCACGACCGCACTTTGCAACAGTTGTGCTGAATATTTCACAAAAATCAATGCAAGATGTGTGCCTCACCCTCCCCATGGACCAGATGTAGTCCCGTGCGACTGTTTCCATTTCTTCAAATTTTTCGTGAGAGGCATTTTCCATCATCAGGAAGAGCAATGAGGGCTGCATGGATCTGTCAATAAACGGTTTGAAGACTGGCATAAACGCCGAGACAGGTGACTGCTTTGAGAAAGATCAAAACTATGAGGGTGATAAAGGTTTGTCAAACATTATAATAATTACTTTTTGAGCATCCCTCGTATTAAATTCTAATAAACGAAAAGTTTTAATCCGTTCAATTTGTTTCTTTCCTGTTAGTACACAACCTTGAACTTTAGAAAATAATAAGCCCACAGGAGCTTATGGTGGAGACGTTTTTATTCCAAATATCATGGGAAAAACAAATTTCTAACATAATACTCCTAAATCTATTTAATGAACTTCAATAAATTAATTATTTAATAAATGCATTCCAATAATTCACTATTAATTAAAACATAAAGCGAAGAAATATACACAAAACGATAATTTCAGTTAGCGAAATGGAAATATTTTTACACCATTTAAATTTAGCACATTAACAAAGCAAAATACATTTGACAATTGAAAAAACAAGAAAAAGTTAACTTCACGAGTAATATACCATCAAATAATGACAAAATTAATTATACAATAAATGTATTGTAGCGATGGATACATAAAGTTAACTTCGTACTTAAATATTTGTTTCCAAACTATGCCAACGTAACTAATTTTTTTGTTTTGGTCTCTTCGTTATTTTTAGAAGTTTGAATATTATATTTAGGAACACCCCGGTAGTTCAAGTTGCGCAACCATACAATAAAACGGAACAGCTATTGTGTTGTAAACTTTTATATTTGTATATTTAAATTAAACTAATTATAATACGCAGTTATTCAGAAAAGCGCGCTGCTATATATTCAGAGTTTTTCAATAGAAGATGTATTCAAAAGCGTTTCTAGGTTTACTTCACTTTAAAAAAAAAAAAATGATTTCTGAAAAAGCTTTCATAAAGAGAAGATTATGCAACATTCTTAACAAACCGACCGGAAGTTACTGCATAACGGCCTCAGTATCTGCTGAAGGAAATGAGGTCGCTGTCGGAGTGACTCATAGCCTGCATTTTTTTATTTATTTCATTATTTATTAATAACAAACAGTAATTAATATTGTACTTAACCACACAGTGGGTGCTCGAAGCGCCTCCCCTCGCCGTAAGACATACTTGAATAATTTTGACAAGTTTTTGAGACATTCACCGCAATTAATCCTCCCTAATATTTTAATTTCAGAGTCGCCACGGGTTGTATTTCAGATATGGATGAAGATGGAGCTACTGAGTTGCTTTATACGCACTGCGACAGTTACACCAATTTGCTGGGATAATCGTGTAAAAACCTTGCGGGGAGAAGTTACTAATCGGTAGTGTATTTCATCAAGCTTCTCATCTGATAAAATTCTGTTTTTTTTATCTGGGCTTATTGTAAATGAGAACATATGGGGTTCGATCTTTAGTCACCAATCTTAAAATTATACTTTCCATTGGAGATGTTACTGTTAGAAATATAACACGAAATTCTCTTCTGTAGTTCTTGTACGATTTATTTGCACATAATAACCATAATTAAATACCTTTGTTTTAGCATTTGTTACTCTAGCACACTCAACAATTATCAAATAAACAGTAGAGAGTCTAACTTTTACTTTTACTTTGCATTTACTTCTCCAATTTTACCAGGAAAACTAGTATACTGAAGATCAACCTATTTCCACCAGCGTATAAAAGCTGCTATTTTGCAGCGGAATATTTGTGCGCGCGTGCGTGCGCACCTAAGGTATGTATAAGACATGAAATAAAAGTGAAGAAAAATAAAGGAAGAAATTAGACACCTTTGTTGCTCCAATTTTGCACCAGTAAAGTTGAACTATTGGTAAATTCTATTCACGTTACCGAGTACGATATCCGGCATGTGCGTCAGACGTGACATGTAACACGAGATCACTCTGTGCTACAGATGGATTCCATAGCATAAATCATGATCTATATTGCAATTGCCTCAGGGATATGCTCAACTAGTGAAATGAAACTGTTGGAATGCAAAACAATATAAAGCAGTTAGTCTCAAGTGGTTATCAATTACAAATTCGTGTTACTCAGTTTTTCCCATTTTCATCATTCCTGCTACAACTGAATAGTGTTAATAAAGAGGCTAATGTTGCGATGGGGTGCAAGTACAGGGTGTAAAACTGTTGTTTTAAACTGATTCCATTTCTGTCGGTTGTTAGCCACAAACACAGGAAATTCTAACCCTCAAAATGACCCGTACCTTCCAGTGAACACCGTCGCTGGAAGTTTCCAGCAGTTCGCTGCAGCGTACACTCTCAAAATCTTTATTTTCCTTTTTGATGTTGATCATCAAACAGATCTTTAAGAAGATACATTCTCTTTTAGGGGTCAAAAATGTTTTTTCCATATCCGTTTGAAACAGACTTTCAGCTTTTATCTGTGAAAGAAAATGTTGTAGATATCTACGTACATAATTGGCCGAGTTATGCATTAAAACCTTTTAGCGTGCATTAACGGTTGGACTTTTTCCAGTTCCTTTATCTATTTAATAACTTGTTAAGTTATTCATAATTCATTACTTTAAATTTATGTTGGCGCTGAATTTCTTCTATTTTACATTGAGGTTATTTGAGTTAGGGTGGCAGAATATGACTGCGCTATGGAAATTAGCCGTCAAGGTCATATAATACGTTCATATAGCAGCTTTTAGTTCGTTAGTTACTTTAACCTGGGTGAGCATGACGCGGGACCGGCCGGCAGCGCTATATCACTATGTCGGCGGAGGCGGAAAGTGTATTTCCCCTCCGCTGTGCAAAGCTTCAGCAAGAAGCACATGTTTATTAGGCGACGTAATACAGTGAAAGTGTATCAAGGGAAATGGGCAATACAAGTATTTTATTCCCCAAAGATTATTCATGTATGATTCATACGTGCGTACAGAATCAGCGCTTGGTGTAAGGAGATTATTTCAAGAGGAATTTCGTGATAATTTTAGCTTCTCCTTGCTTAATATACTTTTCTTTTTAAGTGTTTAGGTAATGTATGTTAGAAATAACTTAAGCGACAAACGGTACTATATTTACTACGGATTTCCTGTCACTCGCACCGCCGACATAGCAGCCCGCCTCGCCGGCCGGCCGAACGCCGCGAAACCGGTTGCATGAAAGCTCGTTCAACCGGTATAAATTGTTAATTATAGATACAATGTTGAAGAACGGGTTTTATGTACTATTTCATACATGAAAACGGATTCTTGCAGAGAATTGAAAAGGCAATTTGCAAGAAAATATTCTGGCAATCGTATTCCAGCTACAAAAATCTGTTGGCCTACTCGTTAAAAAGTTATAAAAGATAGAATTTCTACATGACAAGAAACATGTTCCGAACTGCCGCCGTGTACTTATGGTAGAAAAGTTAGATGAAATACTAAAATTTCATACACAAATGTCAGCAATTTATTACCGCCGAAGGGCATCATTTGCAATATCTCTTATAACACAGGCTAGTACTTATTATCATTTTAAAGTTAAGTAGTCTTTATGATTAAAATAAAAATAAAAATATTAAATAAAACCATTGACTTCAGCACAGTAAATACCCTCCCCCCCCCTCTCTCTCTCTCTCTCTTTTTAGCAAATTTCGTAGGATTGTAATTATTGCGGTTGTACCCATGAACGATTTTTGAAAAAAAAAAAAAAAAAAAAAAACTTCAAATCTCCATTGACCCTATCCACAAGGCACCGAAAATTGCAATGAAAAATATTATATGTATCGTGTGTGCATGCGTGTGTTCTATATATACTATTCAAATGAAACAAAGAAAATGGTTTCTGAAAATCAGGCAAATCGGGCCATTAGGAGGAAGTTTACCTAAAATTAAAAATTTAAAACTCGCTCTAACAGCACTAATATATATCCGTTTCTTCACAGTAAAACTCGGGATATACCATTGAAATCATTTAAAAATAAAAGTTTCTGAAATTCAGTGAAACAATTTATTATGAGTGGGGGTTTACCTAAAACCCAACGTTTAAAAATTACTCTATCGGCACTAATATTTACTTTTTTGCAACGAAAATTCGCATATACAATTTAAATAAAATAAGAAAATCAGAGAAATTGAGTTATTCGGAGTGGGGGTTTACCTGAAACCGAAACCCAAAATTTAAAAATCACTCTAGCTGCACCAATATTTATTTCTTCAAAACAAATTCGATATATATCATTTAAATAAAATAAGAAAAAATATTTCCTGAACATTAGGAAAATTGGACCATTAAGGAATAGGAGTATATTTGAAAATCGAAATTTAAAAAGCGTTTTTGCTTTTCTCTCTATTGTTTTAAAATAACAGAACAGATTAATTCAGCATTTAACCTGTATCTGTAATGATGCATATGTTTTATATTTAACAAAATCATCGTCTTGAAGATAGAAAATTTGAAATATTAATCCAATATTTGTTTGAGTATTACATTTGCATGTAAGGGCTCTCATTAATAACCTGCAGAAAAACATTGCTTAATTTTTTTTATTACAAAAAAATTTAAATTTAAAAGCCAACGAAATCGATGAAACTTTCCATTGTTTATTGTTGATTGTGTATATTTGCTTAGTACATTGTAATTGTTTAAAATAGTATAATGTTTTTGTTACATATGGACATTTTAAATATGCATTGTAACTCGAAACTTCCTGTTATTTTTCTCTATTTTAATGAATGTGAAGATGATAACAAGGGCCCAGTTCATAAATATGGTTTTATTTAAAAATGTTTAAAAATGCCCACATTAATTTTTATGGTTTAATCTCAATAAATGTAATAATAATAATAATAATAATAATAATAATTCTAAAAATGCAGTTTCTCTTATGTGGTATTTATACCTTGCAAGGATTTAAATTTTGTTCTCCAAATACAATACAGTAAAACTTAATTTATTTCATTAATTAATAAGGCCATAATTTGTATTTTATATTATTTTTTAAAGTTACTCTACTAGGTGAGGAATTCATTTATTTACCCAGCTCCTGCTTGACGGATTTTCTCTAATTTCTTCAATAAGCAGTCGTGTGCAAAAACCCGTATCGCAAATAACCTCACTATAGTAATGTGGTAGGCCTATTATAAACTCGAAATTGCTGTTCGGCTGTCTACTCCTGTTGATTTTAAAAGTGAAGGCACACGATGGCACTTTTTTTTTTTTTTTTTAAATTTTCGTGAAATTAAAAGAAAGCTATAGTATTGCAAGAAAAATGTGGATATAAATATAAACAATACAGCAAAAGTGCAATCTAAAGAAAACTGAAAAACGCATTTTAGGATTTCAACTGTACTTACATCAATTCGTAAGCTGGTCACTTGTTTTCTCAAAAACATGTTTTCCCTCACAGCCTCTTCAATGTTTCAGAAAATTTCATGAAACTTTGAATAGACATTTTTCTTTTGTGATGATCAATCTGAACGTGTTAATGCATAAATGATCGTATAGAGTGCCGTTTTTGCACTTAATACTAATTTTCCCCGTTAAACTGTTTCCAAGGGAATTATCAAATTAGATGCGGGTGAAGATCACCAATAGTATATAATACTCACATTGTACAACTTATTTAAGAATACATTGGTTTTAATAATTCGACTTTTTGTACGTTATTGCTTTTACTGATGAAACATGGTTCAATGTTATGTAGTCATGTTTCGGGGCAAAAAATCAGGTATTAAAACACGCATTTTATGCATGGAACCCCCTTGCTTGACGAGATGCTTCGTCAAAAGAACATTAAGCTTGAATCACTTTCTCTGTTATTAACGTTAGGTGATATCCAATTACAGAAATGTACCCGAACTTCACGATCACCTGCCTGCAATCGTAGACGACAGTGACCTCGTGTGCCTACAATTTCGGACGACGTTTTCCAGAAATGTGTGGCTCTAGCAGGAAATTTCCAGCATCTCCTGTTATAAGGTACGTGCTTATTTGCATTGTAATTGTAGTTGTAATTACGAGAACTTGAATCAGTTACGTGGATATTGGTGGTTATGTGCGCTTCGCCTGGAGTTACTAGGCGATCGGCTGAGAATGGGGGAATGTGACCTGGGTTTCAAAATTAAGAAACGGTCTGGAAAATATAAGAATGGGAACATTTGGATCGCAGAGCGGGGAAACATAAGGAGGGCTTTGGAGGGGGGGAAAAACACTTGAGGGGCAATAATGGGCAACTCTTTCGCAGAAAAAGTTTCGCTGGAGATACAACCGGGGCTGAAAATTGGAGATGAATGGAGCATTACGTTCAAACAGGGGCCAAACTCTGCAATCAGGGGCTCGTGATGGTCGAGGTTAGGCACGTGGCGGATGATTAAAGTAACAGACAGAGAGGGTACGAGAAAGTCCTATATGTGCGGAGAAAGAATCTTGGGAACACATTCTGGCGTACTGCAAGGGGCCGAAGAATGGAGGAAGATGTGTATACTGGCCCCGTTAGTTAACGGGGGGGGGGGGGACAGGGGCAATGCTGAATTTTGCTGGCTGATAGGAAGGAAGAAGAGGGAGTAGGTAAACTTTGAAATAAAGTGAGACAGCCTGAATCGGAAAAGGCAGATCGGAAGGGGGAGGGTAGGGGAAGACGAGTATATATATATGTAAGTTATTTTCTTTTGTATTGTTTCCTTTTCTGCTTATTTTATTTATATATTTAACTTTTTTCTATTATATATTGCTTCTATTTGCATTTATTTATCTATTCCATTATATATTGTTTGTGTCTTAAGTAAATATTGGTTTTTGCAGCTTCATGTATTTCCTAGCATTGGGAAAACATGTACGGTCCCAGGGCTCATGCGACATGGATGAGTTGCATTTTTAAAATAATTTTGTAAATAAACACACCACCATCACCACTACTACTACTTCTACTACCACCACCACCACCACCACTACTACTACTATTACTACTGCTACTGCTACTGCTACTACTACTACTACTACTACTACTACTACTACTACTACTGCTACTACTACTACTACTATTACTGCTACTACTACTATTACTACTACTACTGCTACTGCTACTACTACTACTACTACTACTACTGCTACTACTACTACTACTATTACTGCTACTACTACTATTACTACTACTACTGCTACTACTACTAGTACTACTACTACTTCTATTACCACCACCACCACCACTACTACTACTACTACAACAACTATACTACTACTACTACTACTACTACTATTACTACTACTACTATTACTACTACTACTATTACTACTACTACTACAACTACAACTACTACTACTACTATTACTACTACTACTACTACTACTACTACCACTACTACTACTACAACCACTACTACTATTACTACTACTACTACTACTACTACTACTACTACTACTACTACTACTACTACTAGGTATTACTAGTTAGAATGCCCTCATTCGACTAACGATTCATATTTATTTGAATCTAAGAATTATTTATTGAAATGCTTTTACGAAAATCTAAGCTGCGTGTATATTAGTTACACTTTTTGGCGATAGAGAGATCAGTAATTGAAATTAGGTGAATATTTTAATACTACGCTAGTATTGATGTTCTAAGTAATGGGGTTCCTAAAAATGTGGAACAAAATAATTTTCAAAGATTAATAAATCGATCTACAAATAAAGTTCCCCATGTGTTGGACATGTCCGGTATCAGAACCCAGGCCTATTGAGCTAGGTAGCTGCGCACACCACACCTGAGCCACTATGGTAAACCATATTCCTTTCTTCCTCTTTCTCTCCCCGCAAATTTTCTTCTTCGTCGCTTTGCTTCCGCAATTCGTTTTTCGGTTTCCTTGTTCCTCCCAGGAAGATTAGTGGCGGTGTGGTCCAGGCAGCAACGGGCAGATGGAGTAAGGATCGTTGGATCAATGCTCACTGAACAACCCCCGCGCCGCTCCTGCCTACCACGGCGCCTCGCATAGCCGTCATTCGCGTCCCGACTTTGTGAGGATTCGCTTCGTCACCGCGCACAAACAGAAGACTTTCACCTTCCGGTATAGTGAGCGCTAACCAAAACACCGTGTTCTCTCACTTGCCAACTGCAGCAGGAAGCGGGCGAGTTATGCCGGGCTTGCGAGTGTCTATACAGAGAAAAATATTTGTCAAATTAGGCTAACACCATCGCAACATCTGTATGTGAAACTGCTCCTTGAGGTGTTAACGGGCACCACTGGACATCGTCACGGCCTTCAGGTAAGCAACGGATTTAAACTTTCTACTTGTGTTGGTTTTTAAGTCTTTAAACTAGCATTTCTTCGCGCCATGCGGAAGAAAAAACTTCTAAGAGTAATGTGGTGCATCCCATCGAAGAAAATATAAAGATAAAGTTATGACCATCAACTTTCCAGACTTTACATTTCCTTCCTTTATAAGTTTGAAAAATAAATACCATATCTCTTGAATCAATCAACTGGCCTTGGTAAACGGAAATAACTTTTATTCAATTATTCAAAAATGCCTTTATTAGTAAAAAATTCATATTGTTGCCGCAGTTTGTTATTTAATCCCATAAAATTAATATTTTATTTAATATTTTCATTTATTTTTAATCCCTGTCAGGTACTTTAGATTTTCAAAAGCGCAAAACATCTGTATTGTGGAATAATTTAAAACTTTTGAAATACTCTAAACTGGGTGCTATGGTAGCAGCGACCAACTTTTACAATACTTGCTGTTGAAATTGCTGACTACAGGGTTGTAATAGAATATTTTCCGACTTTTATATAAAAAGTTGATTACTCTACCCACTACGACAATGTCAAGTGGAGCTGGAACACAACAAGTAAAGGAACATGAAAAGTAAGAGCCTGGCCGTTATCAATAACTGAAATATACAGTTATATAAAAGCCATCCATATATCAAAATATAACTTCTGTTTGCCTTGTCTGCCTGAATATTAAAATTAAACCCGAAAAATGTTTTATCAACCTCGTTCAAGGTCGAACCTTGATGCTTGAGTAGAGAAGTATATGTGTGTGTGTGTGTGTGTGTGTGTGTGTGTGTGTGTGTGTGTGTGTGTTTGAACAGAACTTTTTAAAACCCTTTAAAGTGATATAATATGTATTCCGAATAGGAAATAATTTGAATTGTTAAATATAAGAAGATCAAATACAGTATGGCAACATTCCAGAAAAAGTCAACCTAACCTCCCGCCTGTTCCATGTTCGAAACCATTTCAAAACTAACTGGCTAGCTCAAAAATATTTATAAGGAAACGATGTGATGATAGAAGCAAAATATGTGCCTTGTTTACATACTTTTAAGGTTTTCAGCATTACAGATATTTAAAGATACCACAATAGTATTTTGAGCTAAAAAAAATCCCAAAAAATTCTGATTCAGGCAAAAGGGCGACCTCGACATTTGACCTATGACCTACCGTGTCAAAGGAAGAAGTACAGGCAGTTTTGGGTACCGCCCTCCTCGGGAGAAACAATAGAAAATTGTTACTCAGAATACGATAGAATTTCATTATTTTAACAAATTACTACACTTTATGTACCAAATAGAACATTTATATACAGACACTTGATATTGATAAAATATAAATACAGAGAAAAATACAAAAACATTAATACTTTAATAAATTATTTTCAAATTCTATATATTAGCAGCTATTTTATGTTGAAATGTTAAGTATTTTTTAAAATTGTATATCGTGTATATTAAGGACACTGCTTTTAAGAACCTGTTTAACAATGACATAAATTTTGAACTTTTATATCAAATTGGGGTATATATATATATGCAAAGGTCGCACTGGGTGCGTTATGAAAGACAACTTAAATAATGGCTCATATAACAAAGTGAGCTAAGCTATACACTTTAATATCTCGGTTTAAATGCGTTATTTGTGGCGTTACGTTTTCAAGTACAAGTTTATATAGTAATTTGTATTTTACTTACTATATTTTTATTCATAAACTCAACAACAGATATTATAAGTTTAATGGATATATGCCTCTTAATATTACGTTATTAATTCCAGAGATTGAACACCAGGAGCGATTCCATTCAGATGTTAAATGTACAAATGGTACTGCCATCTGTGATTCGTTATTTTTTTTTAATTCTTTCTTAGATACTTTAACATATAGGTTTTTCATTTCAAACTGGTTAGTCTACGTGACTATCTATTTAAACTTCTTTATTTTTTTTAAAAAAGTACGTCAATTTGCACATTCATTTAAAACAATTATTTTTAGTTTTCAACCCCACACCTCAGTGATATCCATTTTGAAATTTCAAATGTTTTTTTACCTTTTCGCCTCGGATGTCTATAGAGTGTGGGGTGACTTAAGGGTTAGTATTTAAACCAACATTATTTTCTATTTACGTAAATAACGTCACTAACCACATAAACCATTGCAGATACTATATAATATATATTGATAACCTATAAGTGTAAACGCATTACCACCAGACTTTCTAATCAATTCCATAGCTGAACTTAATATTACGAAGATCTCGGTATCAACATAGGCCGAACAAAATTATCTTATCATAAATCCGGATAAATCGCAGGCAATCGTAATGATCGGCCAGGATCGATGGATTTTTTCGGGGCGTAAATCTCCAAAGTATGGCTTCCTTTGGACGGGAAGTAAAGCCGTGGGTCCCGTGTCGTATATTTACGGCACGAAAAAGAACCTCAAGCCTGAAAGAAGAGGCCTCTGAGCAAAATTTGTCGGCCATTTGACGCTCTGAATTGAATGGGACGCGGATGACTAAGATGTTAAAGAGCGTCCATAAATAAGCAATTAAAAAATCATAATGATGCATTATCGTTTATTAAACAAAATTAATCAAACAACACTCATTTCGGTAAAATTCAATGGATCAAAAGCACCAATAAAACGGTGTGTAAAATTTTCGGAGTATATTAGGACAGTAGTCTTAATTGGCAAATTCAATCAAAAGAAATCTACCAACATTTTTTTTTCAATACTTCATTCCATGAAACGACTTTTCTCACATTCAATATGGATAAAACTCTGGTATTAATACCGAGTATGCCACATTTAGATTACTGCCTCATACATAGCTGACATCACGACAAACCTTGAACAAAAACTACAACGTATTCACAATGCCTGCGCTCGCTACATAAATCAGATCATATCAATGCAGCTTTTGAATTGTTACCTGCCATCGGCTGGACGCTAGAAGGAAGTTGCACTCCCTCGATCTTCTGCGTCGAATTCTATGCACCTGAGCATTATCTCTCGATACTTTTTCACTCCTTATTTTCTCATCATAATTTAAAGAGCTGATCGAATAAAAATTCCAGTATTGCTGAGTCCCGACACCGAATCTCTCACATTCCATAATATTTCATAGTTGTCGCTACTTGTTTCTAGATCTCTCCGTTGTCTCAAATAAAGGGGCTGTCGGTCGATATTGCTCGAAAGCAATTTATTTGGAAAATGCAGCATATAAAATTATTATTCTCAAATAGTTAAAGTGCGAAATGTTACTTATGAATGCATTCTAGCTGTACTTTTATTTGTACAATTAAAAAGAAGTATTAAAAAAAAAAGCCAGAAACAAGTCGCAGGTATTGCAAAAAGGTATTTGTTGCGATGGTATAGTATTATTTAATTATTTTCTATCGTCTATAAAGGAACTGCTTACCATTAAAAACAAGTTCAGGGTAGAGTTAAAAAGATATCTTATAGTTATCACTCGCACCTTCTATACATAGGAAGATTTCATAAAAAAAAAAAAAAAAAAAAAAAAAAAAAAAAAAAAAAAAATTCTCACTTAAATAAATTCTATTTTGTAAATATAAACATGTTTTACCATTTTGTAAATATTTTAAATATAAATATTTAAGTTAACATTAACATTTATTTTTCTAATATGGCATTTTATCGCAAACTATATAAAATGACTATCCCTTACAAACTGTACGCCAGAATTAACATTTGTAAATGTGACCAACGTGAAAATGTAATCAGATATACACAATGTAATTTCTGACGAAATCTACATCCTGGACTTAAGTAACTTTTTCAGAGTTGACTAAACTCATTATAGGATCTAAAAATTGAAATAATATGACATGATATGAACTATATTTCATTGTATACGCGGGTTTCCAGAATATGTCCTGACCGCTCTCAAAGCGTTGTATCTCGGCCAAAACCCACCCACCACGCCTGCCTATCCTTGAACTTTCAGTCACAAGTCTAGATTATTTCGGGAGGTGGAATAAAAAATGTATCTTTTGTGTGTAAATTCGTATTCTTGAGAAATTTATTCGGAAGTTCCCTGATGGAAATTGCCTTTTTCTAAAATTGCATCACGATCTTGAGAATAAATTTGATACTTCTGATTCAATGCAAAACAACAAACGCGCCGAAGACACACAGTTTTAACAAAAGACAAATTTGACGAAATTGTCGCAAATTTTGAATATTTGTCGAACAAATCCCTAAACAAGTTGGATCGATGAGCCCTTCAGTATCTTCTGCACATACATCAACAAAATTGTTAAAACTCAAACCTTATAAGTGTATAAGTGTCCATTGTCAACGAGAAAGTGATCCCGTATCATGTGTGCTTTATTGTGAGTGGTTTGTTTCATCAGTGACTGAAGGGTTCATCGACCCAAGTTCGTGTTATTTTCAGACGAGGCGTGGTTCCAGCAAAATGGTCGTGTGAACACTCACAGAACTCGCTATTGGCGTTCTGAAAATTGAAACTGTATACAGGAAACCTCTCTTTAAGCTAGTAAAATTGGAATTTGATGTGCGATTAAAGCAAGATGCGTAAGGCGCAGCCGGCTTATATTTCCAGAGACGCAAAATCCCATGCTAATGGTAAGGACATATTCTGGAAGTTCTGTATATGGTATATTTTGTAATCTTAAGTTCCTGATGAAGATGAAGAGAGGAACTTATGATCTTAACTTCACCAAGTACATTTATTATTGCCACCTTACGATACTTAAATTTAAAGATTATTTTATTGTTATCGCTTCTTTTAATTTGTGTACTTTTCAAGCAACATGGATTATTTTTGTTGCTTAAATCTGCAAAGTTAAACTACCAAAATATTATTTAGCATTTAATATAATGGTTTGTTTAAACATGGGGTAAATTCTACAAGAGAGAACAGAATGTAAAGCAATTAGTATAAACAGAGTACATCACTATAATGCGAGCAATTGTTACTCAAAATGTAATTTCATTCTACTTCTGACTTGTTTTTTCATTCTCTGCAAATTCAAGCAACAACAACCCAGGTTGCCAGACAAGGAAATAATAATAATAATAATAATAATAATAATAATAATAATAATAAAAATAGAACATTTTTAAAATTGTATCATAAGGTATGATGGTGTTTAAGTGTTCAAAGTAATGTTGGCTGCGGATGAAGATAAAATTTAGTGTTTTATTTTTAATTGCTCACTCAGAGTCTAAATTGGCGTGGTTTTTAGAATTTAAAATTATGTTAAATGGGTAATTATGCAGATTGGTAATTTTTTAAAATGAAAGCTCTCTAAACTCGGAAATATTTTTAAATATTTATTGCAATTTCCTCCCAGTTTTAGAACTGTTTATTTATCAGATTGTTTATAACTTTCCGTACATTTATAATGCAATTTTGCTTCTCTATCTGAAAAATAATAATAGTGAACATTTTTTTTGAACAATATTTAAGGACAATTTTCACTCTAAGGTGGATACCGATGATACACGAGATGAAATACTAAGTTAGGAAATGATGTTTTATTTGTGAAGGAGACGTTCAAAGCCTAAATTTAGGATACCGCGACGGCATTTGCCATTAGCAAGGACTGAGGAAAACCTAGAAAGAACCTCAAATAAGTGAAAAGGATCCTGGTGAGAATAGAGCTTCAGACCTCCCGTTCATGACTCCCTGCCTTATCGACCTCTGTCACCCCCTTGCCTGTACTTTTCTGTTACGCGCTGAATGGAAGATATATTGAATTCATTACAATTGTTATAGCACCTGTTAGGCATTTCGCGGCTCATTTCACCGCACAAGAATTAAAATTAACCTGCATATAATTTCATGGACTTTCTGACTTTACAAAAATATAGGTTAGGTAGGTTTTAGTTATATATATATACAGTAAATGGCAAACCTGTGACGCATTGCTTTATTACTTCCATTATAGAGCGTCATTATAGAGTGATGCTACCAGCAGATGGCGTGATGTAAGCAGTTACGTAATTTTCAGGTCCAGGCTCCTTTGCTCTCGTATGGCTTAGGCTTAATCATTATTGCCAAAGCTGGCAGTTCTTCCTCTGATAATAATCGTTCTAAAGTTCATATAGATCTCAATTATAGAAACATTGACAATTCTCAGATTTAGAAGACAACCGAGCGTTACTGTTAGCTATAACATCGAGATTATGAATGATGTATGCGAGTCACATCTGTTTACAGAACATCATACTACATATTACTCTTGTTTTTCGGTTCAACTTTGAAATATATTAAATAGATATCTACTGTGAAAGTGTGTGAGTATTTTTGGTACCCTCTATATATACATTTATATATATACATATACATAATACACACACACACACATATATATATATATATATATATATATATATATATTTACACACACACACACACACAAAGGGTGCCAAAATGTACACACACTCTCACAGTAGATATCTATTTAATATATTTCAAAGTTATATATATATATATATATATATATATATATATATATATAAATTAACACTAATAATAAAAGTAGATAAAGATAAAACACTGAGAAAGAGTCACACTTCAATTTCAATTTCAAGTGTGACTCTTTCTCAGTGTTTTATCTTTATCTACTTTTATTATTAGTGTTAATTTGTTACATTGTTAATAGTGTTTCTTTATTTTTATTTTTCATTAATATATATATAAATTACTGTACTAAATACTTTTGATTGGCCTTTGTTTTAAAGGACGATGCATTTTAAGTAATTATTACATATATTTCAAGTATACATCTTTTATCAATCTCGGTAATTGAAGTATTTCCAATAATATTTAATCAAGGGGATGGGGAGAGATGAACATATAAATAAATTAAAATACACTTTTGGAAAAGCGTTTTCGGGCTTTCTATAGAAACGTGAAATTGTGTGGTCATCGATATTTTTAATGGTGTTTAACGCCCGTTTTTTGTACTGAGATACCAAAGGCGGTGGGCACTGGTGATACATCAAATGAAATGATAAATTAGAAAGGGTGTTTTTTTTTTAAAGGAAGAGGCTTTCCAGGCCTAGGTTCAGTACACTACCCTGGCATTTGCCATTTATGGGGATTGAGGAAAGCCTGGGAATAAAACATTTGTTGACGGTCCTGGAGGGAATCGAATCCCAAACCTACCGCTCATTGTCCGTGCCTTAAAGACCTCATCCACTCGTTACGGTATTGCGGATCAGCGGAAAGTGATACAGTCAATAGTAAATAAGAACATTGAAATACTGACTTAGACTAATGCAGGGAGACCGTCCACACTTAGCGCAAAATGCTATAGACACCAGGTACAACATATAACACCAACGTTTTGGGCTGCAGAGGTGAAAAGAGGACTCGGGGGAGTTGGCCTAGGTTCAGTATGGCAATGAAGGAATGCAAATAACAAAAAAAAAAAAAAAAAACGAGGAAGAAGGTTAGAAAAAGACTAGAGGGTATCTGCAGGCAGGAAATCGAGGCAGAATGTAACAAGAAAGTATCCATGAACCTACCGAATGAAACTAAACCAACCTGATTAAAGAGGTATACATGCTTGTTCTAGGGAGAAAGGCGAGATCAGGAATGGCCTGGTTTAGATTGGGAGGTTGAAAGGCTAAAAAAGTAACGGATAGTTCCGGTAGGTGAATCTGCCCATTTTGTTGAGAGGATGAGGAACCTGAGAAAAACGTTATTTACAGTAAAACATTTTAAGGCAAGTAGAGGTCGATTGGTATGCTGGGACCTGTTTGGAGATCACACTAACTGGTTCAATGTGGGTGGCCATTTCCTAGTCAAATTGGGCGAGACTGGAAGCAATTTATTTTTTAGTTAGAACGCAATGACTAGTATAACTAGAAATTATATGCAAGTTTTCCCACTATGTCTGTAAATCCGTTCTTTACGTTTTTTAAATTTTATTTATGTATTATAATAATTATTTTGGTTTCGTTTTTTATTATTTGTTTCTCGTTCTAATTGCGTATCGTACTTAAGCATGTTCAATCGATAACCCATACATAAAATATATTTGTAAAAAATATATAGCATTTTATAACAATAGATTACTCCTACTTGATTTCTTTGTGAACAATTTACAAAATAGTACTTCATCTACCATGGGTTCCATTTAAAGCTGGGTCATAGATCGCATATATGTGTAGCTCGCTTGCATGCGTTTATCAGCTGTGTTATACTGTGTCAGTTGCTGCCTTCTGCTCGAGCTATAAAGATTAGAGTTTATTAACTGCACGCCTCAAAAGTGGGAGTTTATCAAGACATCTGTATTATGTGTGAAATACATTAGATTATTCTTTTTAGTCCACTGAAATGTCTACCGTAAAATTGATGTTTGAACCAAGAATTTTTATGTACGATACGTATGTAAAAACTGAACCATGTAGACAGGTGTGGAGATAATTTCAGGAGAAATTTCTCTGTATTCCAATTCAAATAGAGAAACTGTTAGATGGTTAATAAGTGTAGAACAATAGGAGCGCTGAACGCTAAGCCTAAGAAGCAAAAAAGAAATATTTTAAAGGAGGAGTGCGTGTGAATGGAAATTTCATCCGAAGAAGCAAGTAATATCTGAAGGCAGATGGACAGCATTTATAACAAGGTTAGTAGTCGTTATAGTTTGTCATACTCATTTGAGTAAATAACGCGGGAGCTTTAGAATGTAAAACGCCGCCGTGTAATACACAGTGCGCGGAGCAAGCATGCGCATGATCCGCGGCACGGCATTATAAGAACCCTCTGTATTAGTAAAAAATTCATAGTCGTAATTCCTTACAGATTAAAGCTATATTAAATTTTTTTCTTTTGGTGTGAGAAAAAGAACCTCAATAAACGCACTAACATGATGTGATATATTACATTTAGAACCTGTAGCCTCAGGCATTGCAAAAGAATTTGCTTCAAGACCAGTACTATCTTTTTATTGTTTTCTGAAAATAAGAAAACAATATAGTGGAACTACTTTGAGGCGAGAGCACTCAAAGACGAACTTGACGGGCGCTTAAAATGGCTCCGAAGATTCAAACACATTTTAATTCACAAGTCTTTTGTACCTAACATAGAGGGATTTTAGGTCTTTATTTCTGAACATCTTTGAGGGTAAATATTGTAAATAAACATTTTTAAGTAAAAAAACTCGATTGCTGGCTGAAACCAAACAACTGACCAAGGGCAAGTGTTGACAGTTTCCTTTGATGACATCGGATCCTGCGTAGTTTGCTATTTCTGTCCACGATGACGCAATAGAGAGAACCCTTCAATCCGGGGTAACAAATTGCTCTGTCATTTCTCTACACTGTAATCTGACTAGTCCACGTGGATCAAATGTCCATCATCTGCGTCTCACTTTCAGATCTCAAAGCCTGAAGAATGTCGTCTTATTTATTGCAACATTTTTTAGCCTCCAACAGATTACGCTTCTGTTGTTAAAAAACGTAGAAATTAAATATGCGGGGAATACAAGTACTTTAATTAAAATTGTCTTAAAACATAAAAAGAAAAGGGTTAGGCAGTGACTTAAGGCTTTATTTATGGTTTTTCCTCAATAATTAGGAAGAATAGCAAGTAGACTTAGCCTTTAGGTCCCTGAGTAAACTTATATGTCGATAGTAGAATGTAGGCCATGGTCACTCGATGAGTTTTCACCTGACGTTTCGTTTGCGACTCCGTCGGGCCAAACGCCAGATGGACCGTGGTCTACAAGCCGGTAAGAAACTTCATTCTATCGGCAGTGAAAGCCTAAGCATGCATATTATAAGTCACTCATCGCCTGATATGACTGCAAGGTTAAAATAGAAACTAATGATGATGATGATAATAATAATAATAATAATAATAAGCCTGGCTTGATAACAGTTATCGGTATAGGGTTGCTTCGATGGAATTATAAATTTTAATGCTTTATTAATCTGCGTAACTGGTGGGATATTAAATAAATTAAGTTCAGTCTTTCAATGTACTTTATTTTTGAACAAATCCCCTGTAAGTTCAATGCATTCATTCTAGCGTTTTTTCCTGGTTCTTGTTTCCCTCGTGGAAGTGGGTTTATTTGAGGTCTTTACAACACTCATTCACCCTCTGTGAAATCTCCTCAATTGATTTAAATTTTTGACCAGCCAAAATAAAATTTTGAGTTTCGGGAATTCAAAAAAAAAAAAAAAAATCTAGTGGAATGAGATCAAGTGAATAGAGAGGATGCGTAAGCATTTAAAATCGCAGTTTGTCAATTTCTTCTCAGCGAAGCGGTTTGAATGCCCCGGCGCATTGTCATGGTGAAACAACACTTTTTTTTTTTTTGACAATTCCCGGTCGTCGCTGTCTTCAGTCTCTCCAAAATGGTGTGTAATGGTGCGTCCTAGACTTTTCTCCTTAATGATACCAGTTTGAGAAGTGTGCAAGTTGATACGTGTTCAAGTCCGCCTACAGCAGTATGGACAACACGCTGCTCTGAAATTCTGCTTTTGTCTCATAAAATGTTAGGCCTATGGAGAGTTCGATCTTCCCTATAGTACAGCTCGAAGATGATTTAAAATATTCAAAAAGGAGAGAAATACATTTCAAAGGAAACTCCAGTTTGTGTCCTTAGAGAAGAAAATATTAACACCGCTGTTATCATTGTGAGACAGGATCGTCCAATAACACTTTCAGAAATTCTGAAAAGTTCACTGGGTGGTACCCGTATGTTGATAGCTGGAAAGTTGCATATGAGATGTGTATGTGCACGGTGGGTTCAAAGACAGCTGATTCCAGAACAAAATGAAGTTCACGTGCACTTGAAGATGATGTTACAGGAAGGTTTCTTTCAAAGATAATCGCTGCTGATGAAATTTGGCTATATCATTTCTATCTTGAAAGCAAACAGCAAAGTTCTGTGTGTAAATCTTCATCCTCATCAACACACACACAGCAAAGAAACGTTTGCTTCTGCTGATAAAGTTATGGTATTTCATTTTTTCGATATTCAAGGAATGGTTTACCCCCATGTCTTATCTGTTCGCACAATTGTAACCGGGCAATATCACAAACTTGTCCTGAAAACTCACGCTCACATTTCCGTGCAACAAACAAAGGTTGACAAAAATAAATGTGAAGTGTGTCCCACCTATCCTATAGCTCACATTTTGCCCCGTGTGACATTTTCCTTTTCCAAAAATTGAAGAAACGCTTTGTGAGAGGTGTTTTCCACCATCATAAGCAATAGTGAAGGCTGCGGAGGTGTTTCTGAAGAAACTGTCAAAAAATTGTTTCTAGCTGTTCTTTGAAGACTGGGAGAAACGCTGGAACAGAACAGCGCATTGCATCCAAGAGGAACTACTTTGTAAACCTCTTCAAAGTTAGCAGTATGAGGTATGTTGTGAAACTATTTTATGCTTATTCTTTACTGAACACCTCTCATATATATTCATAAAATTGACAAGTTTAAATTCTAGCAATAGCTTTATATAATGAATAGTTGCTGAACTTAAATATTCAATAAATCTACGGAATCCTCGACATAAGCCTCTTTTATGTGCCCGTATTTTGCATGCAATGACTTTAAGCGCCAATGGTTCCGCTTTTTGGTCTTGTTGACTGGGATAATGGAAGCACTGCCAGTTGCTTCGACATGTGCAAACTTTAAGTATTGCAACAGTGAAGTACATGTCATTTTCAAATATGGTAGCAAAGGACGGTAATGAAGTTTCTAGTCAGAGTTCTGGGCATCCACGATAGAAATGTGTTGCTTACAAGAATAAGTTCGTGTAATAATAAAGAAGAGATAAGAAATAATTTTATTTTCTCAATACAACTTCAATCAAATCTGTACCTACATTCCAATGATTTTCTAATTTGTGCATCTCATCCATTATGTGTCATTTTTTCATCTCTGAAAAATAAACGTTTGTTTCAAAATGTAATGCAAAATTCTCACCTGCTTGTTATTTCTTCATGTTGGGAGGGGGGTGCAGCAAGTGGCCCAACTGAGCCAAATCCGGTGGGTAGGGGAGTAGGAAGGATTTCATACCTTAAGGCTATTCGTAGACTTGTGCGCTTGCGTTATGGAGAACCTTGTTACCCGTTTAATTGTTCCAGTGACATAGCCCAACATTCGCCGGTTATACTTCTGTACATTTTCAAAAAGTAAATTGAAATTACGTCGTGGTAATCCCAAAACACAGTCGTCAGATTGTTTTGGCGTTCTCCGGTTGCGGCCCACTGTTTGGACTGTATCTTTATTTCCGGCGTGTAGTTTCGTCTACTGTTTCCGTTTAAACAGCTCCAAATTCTGCGTTCTCTCTCTCTCCTTGACAAAACCAGCACCCACATGGCCGAATGTTTTCTTTTTAATTGCAAATGACTGCAGCATCAGCAATTTCTTGCACCTGTAATCCCCGATTGCCCAGCACCATATCGTGGATCATTTCTAGGGTCGTTACGTCGATAAGGTGTCCTGAACGGTCCTCATCGCTCGTGCTAAAACTCGGTAGGAAAAGAAGGAAAACATTCTTCGTAATGCTTTCTAGCTTCAGCCTATTTCTCAGGATGTTGTCCCTTTCAAAAAGCGACGTTTTATTAATACATAAATTTATTATTACCATTTGAATGCTTGTATATAAATTTAAGCCAGATAAAGTCTCTCAAATACAAAGCTTCGTAGCTTTTATAACCTAGTACATCATCGCTCAAACAGTTGTCCAGGTAACGTTGAAAACAACCTTTTGATTTTGCACAGATTTATCAAACAGTTAGCGTAATTATCTGTGTCACTATACGCGAAATTAAAATATGAAGTATAGGATAATATTCTGAAGAAGAAAGATATTAATTCTAGAGCTAATTCCGCTTTATGGAGAATTTTTTTTTGTACAGCTACATGAACTTACTGTTTCTTGTTTGCTTATTTGGTTTATTTATGAACGCTCTTTAACATCTCAGGTCATCAGCGTCCCATTCAACTCCGAGCGTGAAACGGCCGACACATTTTGCTCAGAGACCTCCTCTTTCAGGCTTGAGGTTCTTTTTCGTGCCGTAAATGTACGACACGGGACCCACGGCTTTACTTCCCTTCCGAAGGAAGCCATACTTAGGATTTTTACGCCCCGAAAAATCCATCGATCCTGGCCGGGTTTGAACCCGCAATTTTGGGTTTAAATACTTAATTAATTATTGGTTGGTAGTTTGATTTTTCTGTGCATATATGGAAAAGTAATTTTTGCAATGTTCTCCTCATCAACGCAAGATCTACAATCTTTAATTGTTTTATTAGTACTTCAATTAGTTCATACAGTACACACGCCACTTCTGTACTGTAACGGCACCAATCCAATATTTTTTTATAGTTGGAAATAAAAAAACATAATTACTTGCATTTTGTGCCGTATTTTTTTTTAACCGCTTTATTGCTCATGTAATACCTTGTACTCCATTTTTTCTCCTGTATTTTACTTGTTTATTCTGTATTCTTCTTGGGCTGTCCAACTTGTAGATTCGATCCCACGCATTTATTTATCTTCCATTGCTTTCACTTCATATGTCCATTACAGCACTAGAGCCCCTTATGAAATGGGATACCATTTTGCTAATTATGTTTACGTTTGAAAGTGAAGTACTGCAAACAATGGATATTCCAAGTCTGCGAGTGCTGAAAATAGCCTCCTAGTCCTTATTCCCGTCGCTAAAATTAAGTAAAAAGAAAAAATATGAAAAAGAAGCTTATTAATGTAAACCGTCTCATTTTCCAGAGCCCCAAGATCGTATTGGTAATTGTAGTTGCAGAAAGCCATGGCTAGGGAAAACAAAAGAGCATTTGAACTTTTCGAATTATTAGCCAACATAACGCAATGCATGGTTTGTATCATCAACTATCGATAAAATGGGCAGCTACCAATGAAACTGTTGCTATTCCTTCTCCAGCACCCTTCTGTGATCTTGGACCGGGGAAATCCTATAAAATGCTGAAAAATGAGGGGTTGTCCACCATTTATGAAATTTGAAGAAGTAGGAGAGAAGAGTGACGAAATTTTCCACCAAAACCTTGCAGCACTACAAGCAGCCAATCCAAGTACATAGGCAGAACATTAAACAAAGGTACAAGCATTAGGTATAAAACAAAACGCATCTCTTTGAAAAAGAAAACAATCCTTCCTTTGGGTATCTGATAGGTTCAAGAGCAACTTTGAGCTGAAAGGTTCATCGAACTCACTTCAGAACTATATCCTCACAGCACTAGTAAGATGCAATACAGTGTAAAAATGGTGCATTATTCAATAAGAAATCTATATTTTTATCAATTCGTGTAAGGTGCACCATTCTGTGTAGTCTATGGATGTTGTACGGCCGGAACAAATACCATCTATGATGGCAATACAGTATATAGATAAAATCAATCATGAAAAGGGAAATAATTGCAACAAAAATCTGAGTATTGAATGATCTAATCGGAATAATAATAATAATAATAATATCATTTTATTCATAATTAATATTTAATATTGCATAATGATATAGGAGCTTATGTATCGTTAATTTAATTAAATTAAAAGTCCCTCAATAACAGAGCATACAGCTTCAATAGATACTAATTTTCTGAATTAGACAGTTTGATTTTTATTTCTGTTTTGTTTATTAAAATAATGGTTATAGCTTCATCGCCGTAAGACACCAAATAAATATGTCATATCATTTGCCACATGGCAAAGGTTTCAGCTAAATTACAGAAAATTTAAATTTTTGGGAGGAACGCCAGCTAAAACCCTCCAACATTGCAAAACAGCAAAGAATGATATCATGGAAACAAACGCTGCGAATTTAGTAAATAAAACTTTTTCTATCATTCACGACAACACACAACCTTCCAGAGCAAATAGTTCCTGAGATACAGAATTTTAGCTGAACAAGTGCTCATGAAACAAAGCAAAATAAAACAAAAAAAAGTTCTGCAGTGACATAATTAAAACTGTATTCAAATATTTATAACCAAGTAATATTAATGAGAATCATATCAAAATAAACAGAAAATTTAAAAGTTTCAAATATTAAAATGGTACAAAAACAAAAATATAATTTTTGACTTCTCTGTAATACTTCCCTTTAGACACTGATAATTAAAAATACAACAAAGGCCTGCTTCGTCTAAAATATTGCCATATTTTAAACAGAATAAAATGTCCAACATCTAATTCTATGTAGAATATATTTATTTTTTAACCTCAAGAGACAGTTTACTCATTGTATTCAATTTTAATTTTCACTAAATCTTTTTCACAACCTAAAAAGTCATAGAAATACCAAATTTTTTATAGAAGTGAAAAATTGAATGGATATAATTTAAAGATATTTTATTTCAGATAATATGAATAAACTGCTATTAAAAATATCGATGTCATACTTTACATAGCAATGCTCGGAAAATTTTCTCATTTCATAAAGGAAAATTCTTTGGAGATATAAAAGATAATGGTTCCGGTAATTTGCTAAAAAACAGAGCCTATTAAAGACAAAAGGTTAAAAGATTGGGTTTATCAAAGAAGAAAGTTGGACGATGCTCTTTCTTAAATGTGTCGTTGCAATGATGAAAATCAATGAATTGGGGTACAATTTGCTGTCACATCCATCTGATTTCCTTGACATCGGACATCCATCTGTACCCCAAACTAAGAAAAGTCCTTGGTGGAAAGAATTTCCCCTCCAAAGAAGGATTTTAATCATCAGTTGAGGCGAATTTAGCAAGCCTGGAGGAATCTGTCTTTCCTGTTGAGCTAACGGTTTTGGATCGTTGCTGGACAAATTGCTTTACTGTTAAGTGAGATATGTTCATAAATAAGAATAATTTGAAATATATAAACCGTTATTTTGTGCTTCATTCGAGAGCTTTTCAAATAACCGTGGTATATGAAAGTGCTTTGCATTGTTTCTGATACACTGCTTTTGTTTCGGAGAAAATAAATATTGCGACATTCCTTAGGCGACCTATAATTAATATAGCAGCTTGTACAATGCAGGAAAATTGTACATTAGTATTATCATATTTGATTTTGAATGTTTTAAGAACACAACATTAGTGCAGGTGTGGGTCAATATAGGGAGTATGTTCAGGAAATAGTCTTAATCTTTTAATTTCTTAAAATTTGGTGTTACCTTCCTCTTCCTCGAAGTAATTTCCCGCTACGTTGACACTCCTCTCCCAATAGTAGTTGAACTCCTGAAAGCCTTTTTTGAGATTGCGCGCAGTTCTGTCAGTGAGGTTTTTATTTCCAACTGATTCGAGTTGGAAATACGCAAATGGTCTGCGTTGCCAAGTCAGGAGAATGTGAGGGTAAGGAACAGTCATCTTGTTTTGTGCAAGCAAAGATGAATGCGCTATCGTTTTTCAGAACATGAACTGTCTATCCAAGCCCAGGCAACTCCTTCTCATGTTTTCTCGGAGACATCTGAGAATTTAGCAATACCGGCCAAGAACAATTTGACCCTCCGGCAGAAATTTGTGGCGAATAACGTCCTCAATGTGGAAGGAAATCGTCAACAGTTTTTTGGTTTGACCTGACCTTACGAGCTTTTTGGTAAAGATTTCCCGCCCGTTCTGATAATTGTACTTTCGTTTCAACACCACGTTTCATCATCAGTGATTATTCTAATCATGTTGCACCCTCATGAACGTGATCAAAGAGCTCCTGACAGATAGCGAATGCGGTTTTCTTTCTGTTCTTGTGTCAACAGCCGAGGAATAATTTTTGCTGAAATACGATGCATACCCATGCTTTTCTGTCAGAATATTATGATGCAATGTTGCAATCTTTGAACAGTGTGGATTTTCATGGATGATTTAATTATTACTGGCCCCATGCGGTCACCGACTATGGGCTCCCGACCACTTTTAAACATCATATATCACTGAAAGCAACGAGTACGGCTTAAACAATTATCACAAGTAATATCACGAGATTACCGATAAATCCACGAATGTAGTGAGTAATCTGGGAAGCTCAGACTCTCGAGTGATATTTGTTAGCATTATTTCACGAATAGAATAAGAATTTAAATATAATTCCTCTAAACTTGGCTTACAAAATTGTAATAAATGTATATTTGTACTTAACCTTTTAAAGCATATATATATATATATATATATATATATATATATATATATATATATAACAAGTGTTAATACTTTGTGCGCGAATTTCAAATACTTTTATTCTTATATATATGAATATCTATTCTATTCAGAAATCGTGAGACTGAGATGACAAAAGTCGACTATTATAATCGCTACCATTCGATTTTCTAATACCAAATGAGAGAGAGGGAGAGAGAGAGAGATAACATACATTATCTCTATTTTTCTTTGTACTCTGTGGTTTGGAATTCCTAACGATAAGATCAATTTTCACATTTGATACATCACCAAAACGCTTTGAAGAACTCTCCATTTTCCGTTATGATTGTCGATTGTCCATGCTTTTGTTGCTATCAATAGTTCCCCACCGTCTCTAGCAAAAGTGGTCTGTGATGCGTGTTCAGGAATTATATAGTGGAGGTATAGAGTTGGCTACACTGACCACAAGGCATGCGCACGTCGCGTGAAAAAACGAATTACATTTTTTTTTTCGATAATTTCACTTCGTAATCCGGCTGTGATTGACCAAAATTCAAACTTTTTTTTTGTTTCATTGGTCAATTTTTAAGATGACGTTTAATGAATGAAATAGTCCCCATAAACTTTTACCGAATTCCAAGGAATTGCGATTGTATCCATGAAACCATGTTTAATTTCCACCGATCCTACCTACTAGGCACCGAAAATACAATGACGTGTGTGTGTGCAATATATCTGTTAACGCTCTAGCGGTCACTATTTTTATTTTTCTTAATGAAATTGGGCATATAACTATCAATTATAATACGATTCGTCAAGCTCATTAACCAGCAAAATTAAACCATAAGGGATGGGGGTTAATCTAAAGCGAAAATTTTTTAAAAAATTAAAAACCGCTCTGGCCGAAAGTTTTGTTTTTTCTCAACGAAACTCTTTGTTTCTTCAAAATAAATTGATAAAAGTATTTGCTTAAAATCAGAACAATGTGGTCATTAGAAGTGTAGATATATGAAAAAACGATGGAGATTAAAGGGAGATTAAAAATCGCTATAGCGGGAGTAATTTAAAAAATAATTAAAGGTAATTCTAAAAATAGTTTCTGAAAATCTGTGAAATTTACCTGAAACCCAAAAATTAAAAATCGATCTATCAGCATCAATATCTACTTTCCGTAAAAAAAAAAAAAAAAAAAAAACCTCTCCATATACCATTTAAATAAAATAATAAATGTGGTTTTTGAATTTCAGTGAAATCTGATTATTAGGAGTAGGAGTTTATCTGAAACGCAAAATTTAAAAATCGCTCCAGCAGCCCTACTAATATTTTCTTTTACGCAACGAAACTCCGCATATACTATTTAAATGAAAAAAAAAACTTTTTCTGAAAATTAGGGAAATTGGATCATTAGGAGCAGGGGTATGACTGTAAACCGAATTTAAAAAAAAAAAAAAACTCTCTAGGGCTTAATTTCTTGTTTTAAAATAAAAAGACAAATTAATTCAGAATGTAAACCGTATTTATAACAATGCATATGTTTTGTATGTAACAAAAATCGTCGTGAAGACAGTACATATGAAATATTAATCTAATATGCGTTTGAGAATTATATTTGCATGTAAGAGCGCTCTGTAATAAACCTTCAGAAGACGTTTGCGTTACGTGTTTTTAGAACAATAACATTTAAATTAAATTTCAAAGTTAATGAAAACCGATTGTTTATTGTTGTGTATATTTGCTTAATATATTGTAATTGTTTTTAAATAGTAACGTATTTTTGTTTTGTTGAAACATATGAATATCATCTTAAATAAACAATGTAATTCGAAACGATCCGTTATATTTCTTTATTATAGTAAATGTGAAAATGATATCGAGGGCTCATTTCATAAACATGGCCACATTTTAAAATGTTTAAAAATAGCTATACATTATAACTTTGTCTATTAGTGATCATTTAATTAATGGTATGCCATTAATACTTTTTTTTTTGAATGGTGTTTAACGGCCGTTTTTACTACTGAGGCACCACAGGCGTTGAATACAGGTGATACATGAAATGAAATGATATATTGGGAAAGGATTTTTTTTTAAGGAAGGAAACGTTCCAGGCCTAAGTTTAGGATACTCCCGGCATTTGCCAGTTATGAGGACTGAGGAAAACCTGGATAAAGTCCGCGCCTTAACGACCTCGGCCACTCGTGACGTATATACCATTGATGTTTTATGGTTTAATCCCAATAATTCTAAAAATGTGGTTTCTCTTTTGCAATACTTAAAGATTAAAAGAATTCTAATTTTGTTCTCCATAAGTAATGCCATAACTTATTTCGCGTCATTTATTAGTAAGGTCATAATTTCGATTTTATATTCTTTTTCAAAGCCATCTATTAGGTGAGGAATTCACCTAGTTTACACAGCTCACGCGTGACGGACTTTTTTCATCTCGTGTGTAAAAAATGGAGAAGTGTCACGCAAAATTTCTTGTTATGGGCTGCTCATTATAGCTCGCCATCTCTGTAGTTGCAGAACACCCACAACACTGTTGTAAAGTTGGCATCTGGTCTACATCGGAGCTTACAGAACTACAAGCCTATTTACTCAATAGGTGAAGATTTGAAACCATTCCTCTATAGACTGTTTGTTATTGTTTCAAAACAAACTTTCAGTATGTTTATGGGTGTTTCCGCTTTAATTTTTTTTCTCTTAGTTGCAGTTTTTAGTCAATGATTTTTCTCTTATTTGCAGCTATTCTCTGGCATTCGATATGTTCAACTTGAAAAACAGTGATTTTACATTTTGTAGAAGTTTGTTCCGACCAACGAGACCGTAATCGTGATAGTATTAGTGTTCAACCTGTTGAAGACGAAAACCCCCAAGGCAGATCCGGAAACCAAACTCGGGACGCAGGATAGAGGTCTGCAGCTCTGAACACCATACCATGAGCGTGATCTTTCTATAAGTTTGTATTAATTAATATTTTTAATAATGACATGCTGAAAGTAACGGTGATTAAATGGAGTTATTCATTAGTTGTCGTTTTCTATCTCAAATATATTGTCATTTTTTAAAAAAAATATTTTAATCCCTTTCTACCTCTATAAATATAGATTTTTTTCTATTATAGTTTCATTCTTTTTCCGTAAATAATCTCACCTGCACAAACCTAAAAGAATGAAAAAACGCGAATGAAAAAGCACTTGTTTATTACGATCGAACGTTCTACAATAAACTCTGCATTGATTTAAGTTACCATTGTTTCTCGAAAGTCGATAGAATTGTGTTGAAAAAGCGTACAAAAAAAGAGGCATTTTATCGTGCGCGTATGTTTGCATATGATCCATTCCTTGATTACGAAAAAGTCAGAAACATAGCACGGGTGTTAAAGTTTGTAAAAACCTCCATTGTTAGGTGAACTATACACGGACTTCTGATGACTTGCTTGAAGCTAGGACAGATTTCGTGCTTCACTTCGGCGGCGAAGGTTCATGCATCGCAATTATAACATTCCCCACTACAATCAGCCCCATAGTCTAGTGGATCCTAGCAGTAGCATTCCTGGCTACTACTCTATGGTCCCAGGTTCGATTTCCGTATATGCCTTGGCTAGGAGGTTCCCTATGGTTTGGTTACGTCAAATCTCACTAAGTTTAAAAACCTGCTGGCGAGTCACAATCAAATTAATCATCGGAGATGCACCTTACCGGCGTCTCGGTCTCAGAGGACAGCTACAATACCACCAAATATCTGAGATGAAGGAAGTAGGACAAACATTGAGATAAAAAAAAATCTCAACATAATTTTCTTTTCGTATACCACTCGTATATTTTCACGATCCCCTTGCTTCCATTCCCCTAAAATACCACTCTATACCTGGTCGTCACTGGACTGGGGACGTAGCTCACAACTAATCTAAATAAAATTCACCCTGCTGACTTAAAAAGGGGTCATATTGGGAAAATACCAAACTTAGGTATTCATTGAAAACACATACTTTATTTAGATATTGATAAAGTCACCTTTATTTACATTTACATTCATGATGGACGTTAACTAAGATGCATTCCTGGGAGAGATGATAGTACAACCTTTCATCTCGAGCTTCCACCCTTGTCTCTCTCTTTAGACCGTTAAATAGTTCGCTTTTCATTTTGTACATGCCCAAACTCTAATTTTGCTTTCGTACATAGGCTTAAAACAATATTAATAATAATTAACATAATTACTCGTTAATTTTCATTCCTGAATGAGAGATATAATGGTGCATTTCACTTATAAGACGTGATATATGACTTTAATAGGAGAAATTTGTATTCTAATTCTACGTTTTCTAAACGGTATTATATTTGTTTTTAAAAACACATTCCATGTATAGATATAGAAATTTCTCGATAATAACGCAAGAGAAAGGTTTTCCGATAATGCAAACATCACATGAATTCCACGCTATTGTGCACCACCATGGGTAATCGAGGTCGTTAAGGCACGGACTCGTGAGCGGAGGTCTCGGGTTCGATTTTCACCAGAACCGTCTTCCTCAACTGGGTTTTATTTTTTCCCACGTTTTCCTCAATCCTCTTAAATGGAAAATGGCGGGGAGGTACCCTAAACTTAGGTCTGGAGCGCTTCCTTCCTTATAAAATATCCTTTCCCAATTTATATTCATATATCATCAGTGTCCACACCCTAAGTATGGCTTCCTTCGGAAGGGAAGTAAAGCCGTGGGTCCCGTGTCGTACATTTGCGGCACGAAAAAGAACCTCAAGCCTGAAAGAGAGGCCCCTGAGCAAAATTTGTCGGCCGTTTCACGCCCTGAGTTGAATGGGTCGCTGATGACCTGAGATGTTAAAGAGCGTCCATAAATAAATAAAAAAAAAAGTGTCCACACATACATTTACAAATACTCACTGACAGATCTCCCTATCACTAACTACAAGGTGCTATGTACATACGCGTCATACGGCTAGTAAGCAGCCGCATACTGCAGGCCCGCAACTCAAATTACCTCACTGTATATTCAGCATGTATTTTCCATTTGACATAATATATCAACTTTCATTAAAAACTTGACATTTTTAATTTAATTTATTGATTCCTACATGTTAACTTATAATATGTTAGAACTTATATAATCTTTGTTTTACCAATATTTAATGGTTATTTGTTGGTTTTAAACCAGTTATTTAAGCATTGATTCAGGTTTAATGTTAGATAGTATATTTTCGCTAGAAAGAATTATACTGGTCTCACTGGCCAAGAGGAGAGACGCAGCTATATAATTTGTCCTGAAAAAAGGTTCCATTATCTACAGATACGGTAGTATGAAACAAAATTAGAAAAAGGTGCTATAGACATTGACCCTGAAATAAATATCTTCTGAGTTATGGTCTTATTTTGTTCTCCTGAATTTAACCCTCTAGGTGTTTGGCTTTGGGGACATTTAAAGGTCATGATGTATGTAGTCCCCATAATTGATGTGTATACACTATAAGAACGCGTGTTCAATGCCTGTGATACAAAGAGTAGATCAAAGACAGTGGTGATAATTGATAAATGATGGTAAACAATACAGTGGTATACCATAACTCAGAAAATATTAAGTTTACTACCGATGGTTATAGGAACCTTTTTTCTTGTTTTGTTCCTCTGTAGCTTTTTTTTTCAATGCCTCCTCATTTTTTTTGTCAGAGTGCTCGGGGTAGTAAAATAATTTACCTCAAGATTTTTGGTTTTTATACTTTTAGTAGCATTGCTTGTCTAACTTACAAAATAAGACCATAACTCAGGAGATTTTAATTTTAGGGCCAACATTTTAGGCACTGTTGTCTTATTTCTGTAAAAATTGGAACCTATTTTTTTCAGAACATCCTGTATACTTTATTGATAATGGCAATTCATTAAGTTAATGAAAACAGGACCGGATGCTGCATTGGTCCGTATGGGATTCCATGCTTAATAATTATCCATTCTGAAATGTTAAAATTATTATTTTTTATATGAGGCATTTATTTGGCACTTGTTTTTTTTTTTTTTTTTTTTTTTTTAATATATTATATACAGATGTGTGATGACCCATTTAAGATTCTCATTTTGTATTCCAAGCATATGCTCGGGCGTGCACCAAAATATCTTTCCTTTCTAATACTAAAACTGTAGTAGGACGAATTGATTGAAATGTGACTTTCTCATTCAGTGCAGTCGTTAGCTTAATGGTGCTAGCGCGATCTTACAGCACTGAAATTGATAGGTGGAAAAGACCTACTGCGTCTCCGAAACTGACGTATTCATTCATCATAGCACGAGTTGGTCCTGGTGGTGTAGTGGTTACCATACTTGCATCCTAAACCCAAGATCGCGGGTTCGAACCCGGCCAGGACCGATGGATTTTTTCGGGGCGTAAAAATCCTAAGTATGGCTTCCTTCGGAAGGGAAGTAAAGCCGTGGGTCCCGTGTCGTATATTTATGGCACGAAAAAGAACTCAAGCCTGAAAGAGAGGCCTCTGAGCAAAATTTGTCGGCCGTTTCACGCCCTGAGTTGAATGGGACGCTGATGACCTGAGCTGTTAAAGAGCGTCCATAAATAAATCAGTCAAGAAAAATTTTAATGGCACGATTCAACGATCAGTTACTTCGTTTTGATCCAAGGTATTTCTTTTTGTGCTGTTTTCAGAAATATCAGCTATGTCTACTTCACGCAGAAATGCTTAACAATAATTCAAAGCCATAGAGATAGTGTTCGGTTGACATGCTGCTAGTAGATAAATCTTCCACCGCATACACCGTTTGGCATTAGTTAAGTGGAGTCAAACCGTTGTGAAATAGCATAATCAATTGTTAGAAACAGATTTTGTGTTAAGAAAGAATGGAAGCGCCCCCCCCCCCCCAAAGTTGAAGATGTGAAGTAAGTATTTCAGCGCAGCGCACAGAAGTAAATTGGACAGGCCAGTTCAGATCTGGGTATTCCAAAGTCGCTGTTCACGATATTGCCCATTAAAGATGGCGATTTAGAGCATACACCATCCAAATTGAGTCAATTGATAAACTCAGATGGGCCGAGTTTGGCAATTCATTGTTATCTCACACAGATGATAACAGCAGATTCTTCAATTATGTCGCATTCCCAGACAAAGATAACCCGCATGTCGTTACAGACGTGAAAGTTAACGTTTTGCTTGTGATTATGCCATTTGACATTGTGTTGTCATACCACGCGCAGGCGCACTCATTGTTACAAAACTTGGAGAGGTTTCACACAAGATAAGATGAAAATAGCATTTATAGCCTAACTAATTTAGAACATTTCTTAATAGCATTTCTTGATAGTGGTTCTACCTGACTCACTGTATCTCCGAACGGGTTAGCATTATCAAAATTTAATTCATTTTATAGCTAACATTAACTTTTTTTTTATTACTTTTGTATTTAGAACAAAGATAACTCTTTTTCAGTAAAATGTACATTATTTCCTTAATATATTGGTAACATAGTTCGTATTAGTATTTTAGCAATGAAATTAATAATTGACGTAACTAACTGTTAACATAATTTTATGCAACTAGTGTCATGATGTAGCATTTTATTGACGATTTTGATCAATAATGAATACTTTTTATAATTCTGATAGAAAACAGAATTATAGACCGAAACTTTTAATTGTACAGTAAGTAAAATTGCTAACATTTCTATTTGTAATAAAATTGAAATTATTTCTCTAATATTGTAATGAGATAAATTTCCACCATCCAGAAAACGGTTACTTTAGACAGTTTCCACTGCATCGCTTTTCTGCCTAGGCTTCCGACAGGGAGTTAAAATAAATATTTAATCGCGATAAACTTTAAAAAGGCGCCAGATAGACTTGCACCAGGGTTTCCCTACAAAAGTGTGAGAGTTGGGCACCGCAGTTGCCAAGGTGAAACAGTTTGGTGTTAACTCGACCGTGTTGAAAACTTTGACTGCAACTTAAAATTGCTTAAGTATATGTAAGAGATTACCATTCCTGTGCGCTTTGCACCGACGCTGCAAGGTATAAACTCAGTGTGTGGCAACAACACCTTCAAAAGAAGAAAGAGAGAAGTCTGTCGCACAGGAGAGGTCGTCGAAGGACATGGTCACCCGCTTCTTGTTCCTGCTTCTGAAGCGTGTCCAATATTTGAGCCCGTCATTGCCAAATGCGGGAGTAACGGGAAAATTTACGTTGTTAAAATAGAGTGCAAACTCTGGGTTATTTATTTAAGGAAGCTGTTTAACATCTTTGGTCATCAGCATCCCGTTATTTTTTAATTATCTACCTTTTTTTAAGAACCGCTGTTTGGACATCTGAAGAAGTGACTCCACGACAACCCAATGTTACAATGGGACGTTCTCAACGTGAAATTGTGTGTAATCTTACGCAATATTCAGTAGATATTTTAACAAAATATGATGATCATGTAGTATAAATGATTCAACTAACATGCCTAAAAATGTTATGCAACACAAGCAATGAAAAAGACAGAAATGTTATCAAAATTAAAATAACTGCAGTTTTTCTACGTTTAAAGCATGCTAGTAATCGTTAAAGCTAGTTATCACAGTGTGCAGTAGCCATTCATTCACCGAATCACATGCAGGACTCAGCAGCCCAACTCATTGCAGAAACATAAGTACTACTATTTCCGTGCACGGTTACCTTTAAAGTTTTTACAAAAATTAGGAAAGAAATAAGCATTTTTTGAAACAATTGTATTATTGCTTTTCAAAATACTCGCATTTAAGATTTATACACTTTTGCTTGCGTTCAAACAAATTCTGGAGACATTTTTCTTCTCTGAAGTTGGTATCTCATAAACCTGGTTTTTAAAGACTTCAACACCTTGTTGATTGACATTCGGGTACAAAAAGAAGTCTTTAAGCGATAAATTAGGTGAATACGGGCAGTGAGACGTTAATTCGATGTTTTTCTTCTTCAAACAATCAATTGCTTGACGTGCTATGTGAGAGCTGGCATTTTCATGATGATGAATGGTGCTAAGTTTTCGGTGTTTTTTTTTCTGGTTTCGTCGATGACTTATGGTAAACAAATTGTTGTATACCGTTCAACATTAACTGTTCTTCGATCCTCTAATGGAATCGTTGCAGCATGTCCAGTACAACTGAAGAAACAAACGATCATTAACTTGGAAGTGTTTTGTGAAAGAACAACTGTTGTTGGATTCGGTTCATCTTGGATCACACAAACCTTGGAGTGTTGCTTAATTTCCAGTACATACGAATATCTCCAAGTTTCGTCACCTGTTACGTTGTACACGGATTTTGCAGTTCCTCGGTGGAGTTTTTTGACCATTTCATTATACCAAGTAACTGGAGTGTTTTTTTATGAAATTCTGTCAAATTATGCGGAATCTATCGGGAACAGATGTTTTCACAGCTAAATGTTCATGCAAAATCGAATGTACTGCAGTCTTCGATATGCTGAAGGATGCCTCTATCTCACTGTAAGCCACATGCCGATCTTCTTTAATCTCGTAGAGCACAATATTGAATTGTGGAATGACAACCATTTTGATCAACCTTCACGAAATTCATCACTGACGGACACGACCACGACGAAATTCTGCAAACCATTCCTAAACGATCTTTTCTGATGATGCTTCATTACCAAAAGTTGAACGAAGCGATTCTATGCATTACTATTGAGATAGGTTTTTACTAAAATCGTAAAAAAAAATTAACAAACGAATACCTTCACTTGAAATTTCTATTTTTTCGCAAAAATTTCTTTGTTTAAACGCTCACTGTAAACAAACTACTCAGTCAGTTTCTAAGCTGCAACTGTTTCCGCAATAACAATTATAAATTGCTGCGAAAACAGTCATGAATGTCAACAGTACCACCTATTGGACGTATGTAAAAACTTAAAATATAACCCTCGTAGTAAGAAAACAGCTCTTAAATGAAACTGCGAGCCTTTTTGTCCACAGCTCTCTCTGAGGTATGGAGTTCCTTATTAAATTGACAAGGCATCCACGGCCTAATGTTCCTTATGATGGAACTCCACTCTGGATTGTTAATAAACTATTAATAGTTTAATGTTACTATTTTATAAACAAAATCCTATATTGCCTGAAATTACAAGGTAATTGCTTTATGGTGTATCTATAGAGTTGTACTGTAATACAATAGAGCTGTGCAATAATGGTGAAAACAGAAGTTTTATTTTACTCTCTAACTTTGTATAAATTATTTTAAGCACGTTCGCTTACCGTAATTGTATTCGCAGTGTACAATTAATTACTTTTCCAAAATTTTGACACATAATTTGAATTTTTTATCTGTTACCACAAGTTTGTAGGTAGAACTCAAAAGCTTTAACGCCTACTGAGGTCACGGGAGCATACTTCAGTCCTGGGATTCTTTATAATGTAAAGTAGCATTTTTCCATTTTGTTAACACATGAGTTCCACTGACATTGGTAAGCTAAAATTGTTTATTTGTTACTAAAGCTATTTTTTTTAGTTTAAATCACAAAACCAGCATTAATTTTTCGTACAGTATACTATATATTTATTTTTAGAATGGTGAAACTGTTTGTTTGATCGTTGATGTGGTAGCTTACTAATTAGAGTTAAAGGATATTTGGGTAAATCTGGCTGTTTTTTTCCGGCCTATTTCCTTTTTCAAGTTAAGGAGGATCTACGTGACTCAACGACGCATAAAAAACAGATACCTGTGAACTTTTAAAAGCTATCTTGTGCTTCTGATAATGTTAAAGTAACGTGTTAAGTTTTATGCTGTATAATCGTACATAAATAATAATTAGCCCGAGGGAGGAATAAAGTGCAGACCGGAAAGAAACTGACGACTGAGAACCACCTCATATTTGCATAATTTACTTCCTTTACCAACTTCAAAGAGAGAGAGCAAGCTTCGTGTTTTCCTCATTACCCATTTCTTGCATAAATTGTGTTAGTCTTCTCCAGTGTTTATATTTTATGTTTCTGAGATATTACTAATGAAATTTAAGTGTAAATAGCTTTTTAATTTAACGATATTTCATTTTGACCAGTTAAATGACTAAGGGTAAAAGTGAGAAATATATACACACTTATGATGTTAAAAACGTTTGTATGAAACAGTTTTTCATTTGACGTTATTTTGGGCAAGCAAGATCAATCTGTATATATGTACAACAAGAGCTAGAGAAGGAGAAAAGACAGAACTTGCTTTTTTAACTACTTTGTTCCAAGAGTTCTTCATTTTTCATTTTTATTATATTCAGCTAAGGTATTACCTTTTTCTTAGCTTGTAAATATGAGTTTGCTTTTACGTGTTTTACTATTGACTTCTTTGGTATTTTTCTTTTACTCTATTATTTTTGTTCTTTGTTTTCTCAGAGTATTCTAAAATACATTATTAATATATTTAATCTATCTTTTATTTATGCTTTCCATTACTTCTTGTATTATGGCAACTATTAAAAGTAATGTAATGAATTTCTGGTTCAAATGCGTTATCTGCCTTAGATTCTAGCACCCATAACCAGTTTTACTTATTTAGGTGTCAATTTCCCAGCAATTTCTGCACATGATCCTCAATAATTGTCAGTATTTGCAGTAAAAGTTACTTCAGCTTTGAAGAACGCAAACGGTACAAAATATAGCGATGTTTATGTTACTAATTAAGTATATTTCCGCTTCTCTAGTTTGTTGTTTTTTTTTACCAACATTGTTACAATTTAATTTTTATCATATATAATAATAATAATAATAACAATAAAAGTAATATACCTTTTTAAGACTCGTTTAGAGGAGGAGGTTCTTAAGTCAGAACCTCGGGTACCTTTATTATGGTTGAGATATATTGATATTTCGTACTTTGGACTCGTGGCTCAGAATCTCTCGGTCATTTTCTGTTCATGCGTTTATAGGGGAATCAAGTTGGTGTCTCTTACTTCCGTATTGAACACATTGTAGGGACGGTTTGTTACAGCTGTACCGCTCTCATATTTCTCTCTTGCAATTGTTTGTTATTAATGCCGCTGATAAGTTATCCTCTCAAAATTTCCTAGAATTGTCTTGCGCAGATGGGTACAAGGTCATTCGTCAGGACTACAGTATTTCATCTTCTCTTTTTACTGGTATTCGTTTGTCCAAGGTAACCCTGCTTTTCTTTCACTAATGAAGGTTCTATTATATAAAGCGTTTAAGTGAATGGGTTGAGAAGAAAATTTTGACTGTTTGAAAAGAAATAAATATTTAACAAGATTCTCGATAGATATTTTTATGTGAACATGCCATTTAATTTTTATAACTTTCAATTCAATATATTGAAATTCTTTATGCGCTTTTAAATTTCGAAAACAATCATAGGAAGAATTAATAAATGTCCAAAATAGGCAAAATAAATCTTAAAATGAGCAAGGGAAGGCAAAAAGAAAGGAAGAAAAAAAAAGAAAGAAAGAAAAGGAAAAGAAACGAAAGAAAGAGAGAAAATAAAACATACGGTAATATATTCATTTCTATGTGACTCTTAAATATATTCACCCAATAGAAAAGGAATTTAGCTTAACTTTTGGGCGCTGGTGATTGCTTAAGACATCTGTAGGTATTTTAAAACTTTGGCCTTCTTTGAACCCAAATGAATGTCACTGTCTGTATACAAAATCAGTTCCGCATCCTCTATCATTTATTCTAAATTAATTATAGTTCCGTTAACTTAACCATTCATGTAAATTGTTTCTCTCTGTTTTGACTGCTTACTATTTCACGAATCTCCTGCACTTGTATGAATGCCAATTCTGTTGCATTACAGACTTTATTCCCCTTAATTTTCATGTGACAGGTGCTGAAATCAATAACGGGGCGAGGAATTTAGAAAGGGCACCTTAATACTAGCTTTCGTTGTGTATGAAGAGGGATTTATGGTGATTAATCAAAACAGTAGCACAAATGCTTTCATTCCCTCCATGCCCTAAAGGGAAACTTTGGCGAAAATCCTTCGTGTGTGTGATCCTCTAAAACATTAGGGAATATCTGGCCCATCAATCATCGTTGTGTCCTCTCATTAAGAGGCTGTGAGAGAAGAATATGCCTATAAACGCCACTTTTCATGGTATTTCACTACAGTCTGTAATCAACAATGAAAAACTGGTACAAACTTCTGGCATATTTTTAGTTATTTGCTATGTTCGTGGATTGAGGAAAAATGCTTTCCATTTAATGAAACGAAAATTAAAAAATGTTCATAATACTACACGTTGTACAAGACAGAAACATTATGAGGTTTTGCAAAACCCATGGCGTCGTTTCTACATGCTTGATATACGTCAGTTCATTTCGTCATTGAATTTAAAATTACTTAGAAATTATACTAATTTGTACATTATACTGAGGTAATATCAGAGATGTGGAAGTAAATAGCAAATACATAGTGATTAATATATATAACGGCCGCAGGTTGGGATCTCTCTTTCGGGCGACAGTTCGAGCCTCAGCCGGTAAAATTTTCCGTACCACATCGGAAGCACAAAAGTATTATGAACCTTACCTTAGAGTGCTTACGGTTGTACAATATATATATATCGCGAGAATATGTTTATATTCAGTCGTCTATACCCATTAACTAAACTTCTGCTTACTTCATGTTCATTATTAACCTCGAGTATCGGGATTGTGCGAAAACATTTGTGTTTCAAACTACCCCATAAGTAAAGTACAACTTGCTAAATGGGGAGAGCGTGAGCGCCTCAAACCAACACTAATTACACTATTATTGAACATCTAACTTATTTTTATTTAATGATTCTTGAGCCATATGTGCGGTTACAGAGTCCTATAACGAATTTTGTGGCGTTATTCCATGACGCATATGTCGTATAGGTATGTGGAACCATTTATTTTAATAACCCTAAATACTGGATGTGGATAAACAATGTGCAGCAAATTGTAGAGTAGAAACTAAGCATTTTAAGGGTCGCAGAAACTTTTATACTGCGCTAAATGCATCAACATTATATCCGTCTTGTAAGAGTCTCAGATTGTGAAACTTATTTGTGACGTGTCAGATGTAAACAAAACGCACTTTTGTACAGTACTAGTCATTGTTGCTAGGTGTGTCTGATGTTCAATGTAACATTTGGGTTTTGAAGTCTACTGGTACTATAATGACGAACTATCGTTTTGAGATTAGGCAATACTTATGGTTCCAACATGACGGCGCCCCAGCACATTTTCCACTTGCAGCTCGAAATCACATAAACGAGCATTTGGTGGCAGATGGACCCGCCCGCGCTGTGCACCAACGAGGTAGCCTCCACGGTTCTAACTCATTTATTTCGCACTGGTCCTGGGACCATATGTGCTTTCCCAATATTCTAGGAAATACATGAAACTGTACAAAGCAATATTTAACTCATAAGAGACAAACACACACACACACACACATAATTAAACAAATAAATGAATAGAAAAGGAAACATATAATAGAAAAAAGTAAATTCCTAAATAAAATAAACAGAAAATAAAACAATATAAAAGTAAATAACTTACCTTCCCTCACACATATGTACAAAAAATTGTGCTCGTGTTCTCCTACTCCTTTTTCCGATTCTTTGACTCTTCCGATCTGAGCAGTCTCACTTTGCTTAACAATTTACCTACTCCCTCTTCCTCCTTCCTATCTGCCAACAAAGTTCAGCATTGCCACTGCCCTCTCGCCCCGTTAACAAATGGGGCCGGTGGGTATCTCTTCCTCCTTTCTTCCGTTCCCTTGCAGTACGCTAGAGTATGCTCTCAAGATTCTTTCTCCACACATATAGGGCAGCTTCTTGTACCCGCTCTGTTACTATAGTGATCCGTCAACGCCCCTAACCAAGCGAGCCCTGATTGCTAAGCTTCACCGATACAAATCGCCACAGCAGCACATGTAATGTTTAGTTTCTCAATGTGTGCCAATACTTATAGTTAGACAGTACGTACAGACTTATCAAGTGAATTACATTTCCTTTTTAATGTCAAATGAAGATGTTTCATACGTCAGGTTTCAATTATGATCATACAGCTTTCCTGTTATAACACTGCATCTGCGACCGAATTTTTCTAACTTCAAAATGTTTAGTTAGGTATACTGAGGCTCTACTGTACAATTATCTGCACTTTTTTTTTCGCACCCTATATATTGATGATACAATGATGACAAATGCAGAGCTAAGTAACACAAAAAAACATGAAAACGAATGCAAACAAAGTAACGGAAAACAACCTTCAAGCTTATCATATCTAATGGTAGAATCTGCTATATAATCCATACTGTTATTTAATGGGATATCAATCTTATCAATTCGCTTCCATTAGCTGCCCGAAGATCTCCAAGTTAATAACTCTTCTGTTAATGTTGAGCGGTTTCCAGTAATGACGACAGTTAAATGTAGTGTTTCTCCAAAAAGACAGGCCCAGGACGTACGAACAAGAGTTTCTCTGTGGTAGCGCTGACAGAGAGTGCTGCTTCGTAGAGATCGTACGACAGAAACCTTGAGCTGTCATTTCCAGAGCTTCCCGCCATTTGCTCGATATGAAGCCTTCACGGTTTCGAATCCACGAGGCGCAGCAGTGTGTCATGCCAAGTCCTCTTTTGTATTAGACAACATAAAACTTTATATCGATTATACTCCTCTGTTGATATCGTATATCTTATCTCAACATGATAAAGAAACGGCAGTATACTGCCAAATTACACAGACATAAAAATAAAGGAAATAAAAATGGCTGTAAGATAATCATTTATCAATAAAAATTGTGTTGCAGTGTTAAATGTTTTTTTTTTGTATGAGATAAAATAAATTGTATTACTATAAATATTTAACAAGAAACTCTGATACTCTGTGTATATTCCTGCAAATGTCATTTAAATTCTTTGCCATTTTGGATAAATACCTTTTAAAATATATTTAATTTGAATAATACGAGAGGGTAGTTTAAAACAAATTTCTTATACACTTGACTCGCGATGCTCAAATATCAAGTTTTGGCAACAATTAAATATAAACAAATAAAGTTAAGGGGAGAATTACTACCAAGAATTAAACTCTTAAGCTGGTAGGTTCATTTTGTCCAGTATTCCGAGAAACGCGGTCAAACATGAAGACTATACGAGCTTGTATGCTGTATGAATTTACACTGGGGATCTTGCCAACTGCAGCGGCGTCGAAAATATGCCAGGCCTTTCTTTGTTGCTGATACATTGAATGAACGGATGATGCAAAGATGATTCGTGAAGTTCTAGGAAGGTAACAATTTCTCCGAGGATAAGCACAAACAACAGTCAGACTTGGGAGGACGTATCACAGCATTTCAACGTCAGTGCAGAAGTCATCCATCAGTTAATAAAAATATAAACTCGGTTCACAATGGCACCGTTAGTTGTCACATTAGCAGAAGGACCTCTTTCTTGCTACGCTGTTCACATGCGACGGCGTCATCATTGGCTGCCCACGATACGACTGAAACTACTACCACTGTACCAAAAGAAGGTTAAGATACTGCCAGCCGCTAAGCAATCAAAGTCATTGTGTTCTATAAGCAGCTGGAATGGGTTCATGAAACGCTGAAAATTAAGAAGCCTGCATTCATGAGTCGCAAATGTGTTATTCTTTTGCGTAATTATATAAAACCACATACAGATAAGGCGACTTGTAAAACCATTGCCCGTCTTGGTTGGGGGACTCTTAGACATTGCATTATCACATTATTATCTCTTCCTTTCTTTGGATTGTTATCTTCAAGGACAGCAATTCCGAACTTTTGCAAACTGGAAATTGTATTAGATAGAATTTTTACTTCTCGCCCTAAGAGATAGGTCATTAGTCATGACATTTATTTTTTTTTCTCGCGAACAAGGAACAACGCGAAAAATCTAAGATGTACAATTGAAAGTGTATAGAATGTACTTTTGAATGAAGCTATCAGATAGTTGTGTGTCTCAGCACATCCCGATGTTCTGTTGGTGATCGACGCCACGTGCATATGTGAAAGTAGCATTTCCCCCCGATAGGGGTGCACGAGAATGCCACACAGAGCTACGGGAAACAGTGGGTGTACGTGCTTTGCCCTATAAAACAGTGGCGAAATGGACAGAGGCCTTCCCATCACTGGCAATGAACATTCGATGTACTTGGGGATTACTTCAAAGGCTGCTAAACACCATGGATTACTTGGTAGACACCTCCTGTGACATTTGCAACCTGTTTAATTAGTTGTGTGTAATTTTTGCTCGTGCGATAATAAACCAATGTTGTCCGGTTTCCTGTGTTTTGCTTCTTCCCTACGAGGAGTGCCTAAATCTGTTGATGGCACCAGTCTACAGTAAATGCCATACACTTTCAATCATATACCTTAGATTTTTCCTGTTGTCCTTTGTTCACGAGAAAAAAGAAATAGTTTCCATGACTTTATTCTTCAAATCACGTGCCAGAAGATCATCGAGTGATGGCGACTATAACACTAAAGAGTTTACTTTATTCACAATATTATTATATAAAATGTCTGCTTTGAAACCAATAGAACCTTTTTGGTCGCTTTATACACTTTAGATTTCCTGCTCACCTATCGGTCCTGGTGGTCTAGTGTAACCACATTTGCCTCCTAGACCCAAGATTGCGGGTTTAATCCTGGTCAGAGTCGATGGAGTAAAAGTCCTAAATATGGCTTCCTTCGGAAGGGAAGTAAAGCCGTGGGTCCCGAGTCGTACATTTGCGCCACGAAAAAGAACCTCAAGCCTGAAAAAAGAGGCCTCTGAGCAAAATTTGTCAGTCGTTTCACGCCCTGAATTGAATGGGACGCTGATGATCTATTAAAGAGCGTCCGTAAATAAAACGAATCTCATACCACCTTCAGCTAACCCCACTTGCAATATAAAATTGCACCCTTACCTCACATCGAAGTACCCTCTAGCTTTTTCACATAACCTTTTAGTACAGTATATTTATATAGGCTCTAGCGCACTTTCATAGCTGGTCATTCATTTTTGCAATGGTATTCTTCACTTTGAGCTCGATTAGATCTAGGGAACGTTAATTTTCGGTGCATGTAAGGCCACGTTTAAATTCATTTTTCTGCAAATTGATAGCCTTTAATTATACAACGTCGCAATGAACTTTTTTATTTTGAGTGTCTTTTAGGTATTGAAATAAAATTTTTAATAATGCATTGCACTTTTTTTTTAATTTTTGTGGAAAACATGACAATGGTGAACTCCAGAAGGCGCTCAAGGCTTCATATGTGGTTTAATATTTGTTGGCAATGAATTTTTGCTTTGGACTTTTCGAACTTTTAGATAGGCCCCATATTACATTACTCGCAGGTTATTGCAGTACAAACATCTAAGACCTTTATGAGCAATACGATTTGGTTTTTCAATAAGTCCTGGCACCGTAGTGTCACGAATGAGCAATCCAGCTCTTTTGCTGAAATTTGCTATGCTCACTACAAAACGGACGTAAGAATAAGCTTTTCTCTCGAGCGCTCCCAACACTAGTGTTTTGTGCGTGTGTACATAAATTTGATTTTTATCAATCCCTCAGCTTTTCACAAAGGAGCGTAGAAAAGGCTGTTCTGAAGAGCGGTGGGTTTTGCAATATTCATCACCGTATGCTCAACTTGTTTATATATTTGGACTTTGAACAAAGAACTGTTCTGACCTGTCAGTCAACTGGCTTTACTGCACTAACATCACATAGAATGAAAGTTATATTAAATTTACACGTCTTTCATGTTCTGTTTGGCTTTCGAGAGGCCGGAATGAAAGGTAAAATGATTTTATCTCGCGGAATGGCCGCTCAGGTTGGCAGCAGTTGATAATGGGAGTGCGAGGTGATTCCTGTAAATTCCAGGTCATTGCCGAGATAAAGCTCCGGGCTTGCTGTTTGAATGAAACACGATGGATCTTCCCATGAATGGGAATATCCCGTATCATTGCTGAGCCTTCGACAAGCTTCCAGCATTTGCGTCGATAACTGGTGTAAATCATCTCAATAGCACCATTAAGGTAGGTGTGCACAGAGCATTGGTAACGTTCCATCGAACTTGTGTGCAAGACAACTCGATATATGCCCCCTGTGATTTATTTATGTGAACTAAAGCTTACCTATACCTAGTAAATATATATATATATTAGGTATAGGTAGGGTATATAGGTAATATATATATTATATATAGGTATATATATTATATATAGGTGTCATGTACTAAGATGATTATTATAAATATAGAGCAATTTTAAATGTTGAAAACCACTTTAAAAAGGGTGTTCTCATTCTTCGAGGCTTATAATTGAAACACAAAATGATTGCGATATGACATAACCGATCAGCATTTTTTGTTTTCTCTTCCCCTTCTTTCTCAAGCTCTTCGTTTCGACACAGTTTAGTACTTACGAGAGTAAGTCATTGAGTAAGCTACAAATAAACAAATAAGAGTATTGATATTGAAAATACTTACTTTGTCCCCATCGTTTCACAAACTCCTGATATCCGGCAGTATAAAATTATTTGGGCTGCTGTCGAGACCAGGAGGTGACTTTCCTTTCTGTAGGTTCATCGTCGGGAAAATGTTCATCCGAAAAAATGTTTAAGATGGCCGAACAAATAGAGGTCGCTTGGGGCAAGTTTGGGGCTATACGGAGGAGGCTCGAGGGCTTCCTACTCCCAGTATGAGGACGTGCATTGACATGCTAGAGCAACACACCTTTGATGAGGGGGCTGGTCGCTTCCTTTGACCGTCTTATTAAATTTCCTGAACATTTCCTTAATTTTGGTTTATTTATGGACGCTCTTTAACATCTCTGGTCATCAGTGACCCATTCAATTCGTTACATGAAACAACCGATAAATTTTGCTCATAGACCTCTTTTTTGAGGCTTGAGGTTCTTTTTCATATCATAAATAAATGACGCGAGATCCACAGCTTTACTTTCCTTTCGAAGGAAGCCATACTTAGGATTTTTACACCCGAAAAAATCCATCGGTCCTGACCGGGTTTGAATCGGCAATCTTGGATTTACAAGGCAAATATGGTTACCAGCACCACCAGGACCGACATTCCTGAGAATGTTGCAGTAAAAGTAGGCACATCTTTGCCAGTGAAGTTGGAATGCGGTGAGCAGTATTCCTTCGTGATCCCAGAAGACTGTCAGCATCATTTTGCAGGCGGATAGTGTTACTTTAAACTGCAGGTGACGTAGGATGTCTCCACTGCATTGGTGCACGCTTTGTCTCGGGATGTTAATGGTGAACTTATCACTGTGACAATTCGGGCTAGCATATCGTGGTAGCGATTGAGATGCTGTAATTCTTTGTGGGATCAACATGCGGGACACCCATTGTGCACAGAAACCTAATCTGTTCATGCGTCATGAGAAGGCCATGCTGTGTGAATAATCAATAGCAACGGCTCTACTGTCTACAGTTATCTTCTGTCTGCTGAGATTAAGTCTTCACTTCGTTGCAAATTCGCCTCTGTGGCAATCTTCGTGTCCGCTCTTAAGAGAACAGTAAACAGTTGGGCGTGACACGCACTTCTCATTGTGGATGGGAAGCATTTCTTTATGAAATTTATGAAATTATTTGGCTTTTGACAACGGAGCGCTGCTTAAGGATTGATTGTACACTCACTCAGAGACGCCGCCATCTTGCAATTGCTGTTTCGCAATTGTAAACATCGATTGTCCCTTGTCGATTATACCAGTTGCCACCGGAACTAATGCTGCCATCTAGTACCCCACGTCAATTTGTAACTTACTCAATTACTCACCCTCGTATTAACCGGAGTTCAATTTTGCTACAGTGTCTGACAGAGCGCAGTTAGGAAAGTTTGAAGACATCAGTTACCGACTTGGATTAAGGAGGCGCGCGCGTTGTGGAGACTGAGCACTTTCATTGTAATATTCACTGAATTTTGAATTAAATGCAATAATTATTTTTTATGGTTGTCTATAATTATTAACCAATATATTTGCCTCTTGCTTCCTTTTCATAGTTATTACATAAAAACATAAATGTTTTATTTTCCCTCATTGATAGTACAACTAAAATATATTACATATATTTGAATATTAAGTAATGAAATGTATAAGTGCAGCTCATTTATTTTCTGTAATTCATAGTTAAAGTCGTTTTGGGTACTTTTATTAAAAGTTCACACTTTAACACCAAACACACACAAAAAACTGTGTTAGTAAGTAAATACAAGTATAAAACATAATTAATGCATTTGTTGTAACGTGATCGCGGCCAATTTCGAACATTTAGTTGGGAACAAAATGGACAATGGGGGCAGCGGCCTCTTTCCCATCCTTAATACTCACCTGCACAATAGCATCATTCAAGTAGCTACAACAGGAAGACCCTGTTTCCAAAAGATTTTTCTCTAAATCTATGAAAGCTTGAAGAAAAGTGTTCATAGCTTTTTTCATTGTCTGTATCCGGATCTCTTTCTGGTTTATAGGAAGACCGCTATAAAAAGTTAGAATAATAACAGCCTGTAACCCCGTGACAGTAAAATTGCGATCTTTATCATAGTTTGGAATTCTGATTTCAAATATGAACCCACATTTTTTCTATTACAAAATGAATAAAAATATTTATAAAAGGGTTATGTTAATAGGGGTTGTAGAAACATACCTATAAAACAAACAAAATAAATAAATATATGTTTTATGTTTATTTATAGACTAAAAGTCTTCTGTGCACTTACCTAGGTGTTTCCCCACACATCTCAAGAATTAACTTTCTAACCCTGAAACCACCATTGTCCGTTCTTCCATACTGATATAAAATAAAAATATCTAATGTCTTTTTAATGATTCTTTAAATTCACTTAAATGCAACGAAAGTTTTTAGGGGAATTTACACAACCTCTTGCAGCATTGCAGCAACAAAAACACAGAAGAAACCCATTGTACTAAAGAAAATAAAAGGGATAAACATAATCTGCTAAAGTTATATAGAACGAGGTACTGAATACAGGCCGTCTTTAAGCTAGAGAACAAAAAATTCGTGATCTAATGTACTCATAGAACATAACATAATATAATATTTAGAATCCGCATTATATTTTTAATGTAAGATAAAATTGAGAAATATGTAGGCACTTTTTTAAATATGTGCATAAATAGTTAATATAATAATTACATATAAAATTAAACATTTAATTTCTTGACTTGAAAATAGAACGTTACCACAAATGAAATAGGGACTATGCTAATCAGTTCACTTCTGCTACAAATATTAAATTACACTTAATTTAGAACTCTTCTGGCACAACAGCCTGGAGTGTTGCAAATGTTTTATAGCACTGACTGTCCAAAACTCAGATTCTAGTCTAGAAGTTGGATGTATAGTATTTGCTGCCTAAAAGTATTTTGTGTACTACCTAAACTGAAGATAAGGGAATGCCGGAAATCATCCCAGTTTTCTGTATCATCAAGAGAACTGTAATGTAGAACCTAAAGCTTTGATGAGCGACAGTGGTCATGAAGAGTGAACAACATACGTATGTGAAAGTAGCATTTCTCCCCGGCAGGAATGACACACAGCTACGGGAAGCACTGGGAGCGCGATTATCACAGACGAAAATCTACTTCAATCACGCGGTTTCAGTCTTTCTTGTTTATCACGTAACACTCGTGTTTCAGATTATCGAAATCCTCATAAAGTTCGTATTTAATGCTAAATTTGACTGAACTTTTCTTTTTCTTTCTTACAGAAATGTACAACTTTAGTTCTGAACCTTTAACTTGGTTTAGTTAGATGGTGCATCACTTGAGAACATTGTTTTGGATCTAATCTCTTTTCGCATACTTTTTTTGCCATCTGTTGTGAACTTGATCACTTGTTTACGCAACCTTTCTATTGTTACGATTAGAGCACTTTGACCATTTAGCATATCGCATTGTTTGCAAATGAAGAGCTGTAACAGGCGAGGTGAATTACCTAATCCGGGAAACTACCAAAGCGAAGAGAGATGTATTGCTGCTTGTTCGTAACTGCGTCTCTAATCACAGCAGAGTAATGTGCAAATTTTGATTAAATTCCATAAAGGTTGAAATTATTTTGTTATTGGAAATATTCAGTTAATAGTTGTATAAAGGCTATACACGTGTTGCATACATTTTAAACCATTTTACTATTGAAATATTTTTAAAAAATATTAAAAATTTGCAAAATTTATGTTATGAAGTGTTATATTGCATGGTTTCTCAGTACTCGTTTCTATGACAAAGTTATTTTTTTGTTTTGAAGAATACAAATTGAAATGGATCCTAATTCCAAAATGTTTGCTTTTCAAAATATGGATATCATTTCAGAAGAAATTATAAAGGAAGCTGAGGTAACTGAGGTTTGTTAATTTCTCAAATATCCGAAAGTGTATACGAAAAAAAATGTGACAGTTCTGTACATGGAGAAAGGAGAAACATGTTAGTTTAACTAAAGAGAAAATCTTGTTAGATATGTTTCAGAACTGGTAAATATATAATATAACGTTTATTGTTATTAATATGGTAAATAATTAATGAATATTAGGAGGATGGAATTTAGCATCAGTTGCTGAATCTTACATAGAGGAATATCAATTGAAAGTAACATAGAAATTGCACAGATATTAGTAGCGGCTCAGGAATAATGTTTTCTAATTTAACTGATTGTATTTTCAATATTTACCAAGGAAAGGAACTGTTATAGATATAAAATCAATGCAGGAAGCTTAAGAAAGTTTTCTGTTAGTGCAATGGAAATTATCAGAAGCAAGATTAAAATTTTTTAAATAAAAGAAATTGTAATGTGATTAATTAATTAGTTGCATTTTCACTTAATGGAAGTTAATTTATGACGATTAATAACCTGCGTAGTTGTAGTTTCAAAACATTTGTTTAATAATATGAATCTCGTGTTTGAATGTTGGTAAGCTTGTTAGGGCGACGCTTTTAGCTGTTTCTAAGAGGTATGTTATTTCAAGCCAATTTTTGGAAAAGGTTTCTCAGGATCTCCAAAGGAACGTAAACTGTGGAGTGTGGTGGGTTGCTATGAAGATACGGTTCATAGCCAAATTAGGAAGGTGAAATACTCGCTGAGACTAATGCAGTGAGGTCAGTCAACACTTCGCGTTAAATGTTATAGATACCAGATACAAAATACAACACCAGCGTTTTGGGCTGCGAAGGTGGAAAGAGGACTCATAGGAATTAGCCTGGGTTCAATATGGCAACGAGGCAATGCAAATAATAAAAACACATGGAAGAAGGTTAGAACAAGGCTAGAGGCTATCAGAAGGCAGGAAATTGAGGTAGAGTGTAGCATGAAAGTCTCCCTGAGCCTACCGAATGAAATTAAACTAACCTGAATAAAGAGGTATATATTCTTGTTCTAGGGAGAAATGCGGGACCAGGAATGACTTGATATAAACTGGGAGGTTGAAAGGCTTAAAAAACAACGAATAGTTTTGGGAGAACAATCTGCCCATTTTGTGCAGGGGATGAGGAATGGGTACATATTCTGGCCGAATATACCCACTAGAACCTTTTCCGAATACCGTTTAAGGCAATTAGAGGTCGATTGGCATGCTGGGACGTGTTGCAAACTGCACTAATTGGTTGAATATGAGCGTTTTCCTAGCCAGAGTGCGCGAAGCTAGAAACAATTTTTTTTGTTGACTAGAATGCAATAACTAGTATAATATAAATATTGTAACATGTTTCATTTCATATATCTGCAAAACGTTTTAAAAATTAGTAAAATATATTTATTATTATTATTATTATTATTATTATTATTATTATTATTATTATTTATTCCTCTTAGAAACTGTGTATTATTTTAAGCACGTGCGGTCTACCACCCATGCATAAAATATATCTGTAATGTGTGTATAGAATAGTATAATAATAAAAATACACCTACTACTGCTTGAAATTATGTTGTTGATTTGACCTATTTACGGATGCTCTTTAACATCTCAGGTCATCAGCATTCCATTCAATTCAGGGCGTGAAATGGCCCACAAATTTTGCTCAGATGCCTCTTCTTTCAGGCTTGAGGTTCTTTTTCGTGCCGTAAATGTACGACACGGGACCCACGGCTTTAATTCCCTTGCAAAGGAAGCCATACTTAGGATTTTTACGTCCGAAGAAATCCATCGGTCCTGGCCGGAAATGAACCCGCGATCTTGGGTTTACGAGGTAAGTATGGCTACCACTACACCACCAGGACCGACAAATTGTGTTGTGAAGGCAGTGATGACTTTATGGAATATTAGTTCTAGGTACCAGAGTTGGGCTATTTGTGTACGATTTATAGCGTCATAAGAAGTGTGCTTAATGCTCGGATTAAATATTTATTTTTAAGTGATGTACAACTCACTATTTTGAATGTAAAACTCCCGGCTTGAACTTTCATCAACATTGGAGATTAAATGTTAACAAACAAAATTACCTTGCAATCCAAGCTCTAGTGCTGGAGTAAGGAATTATAAAAAAGTACCAACAATGCAGCACTCCTGTTTTGTTGTCCCCCTGTTGTCCCCCCCCCCCCCCCCCTGTAATTTTTTTGGGAGGAGCCTGTAGCTATAAAAAGTGTCTGCAGGGTTCTGGTATTACTACTGATGATGAGTTAATGTCTTCGCTCAGAAAACTTTAACTTTTCTTGTTGGTTGAACTTCTGATGATGTAGTAGTAACCTTACTTGCCTCCTAAACGGAATATCACGTGATCTTGGATCCATGGATTTTTTCTGGGGTAAAAAACCCAAGTATGGCTACCTTCGGAAGAGAAGTAAAGCTTGGGTTCCGTTTCGTACATTTACGGCACGAAAAAGAACCTCAAGCCTTAAAGAAGAGGCTTCTGAGCAAAATTTACCGTCCGTTTCACGTCTCTGAATTGAATGGGGCGCTGATGACCTGAGATGTTAAAGAGCGTCCGTAAATAAACAAAATCGGCCACAATTGTTGGTTGAATAATGGAAAATATAGTAATATTATTTTCATGCCTCAAACTCCATCCTATTATAGATTCCACTCTGCATTACGTTACTTCCTACATATTTAGACAGATAACGAAATATAAGCAGTTTTATCACAATATTTAGTAAATATTATTTACATGATTTAATTATGAATTTTACAAGGATAAATTACAAACGAAAATAGAACTTAAATAAAAAAGAGTATTCATTTGACAAACACTTTTATTTCTCATCATTATCTGCCTGTACATTTGAGCACATGCCCCATCGCTTCAAAAACCTTTTGGTGCTGCTATCAGAAACGAGTCGGTGACTTTCCTCTCTACAACTTTATTTTTTTAAATAAAAACTATTAAACCTAAAGATACAAATTTTCACAAAATCATTGCATTTATATAATCTATGTATAAAATGTTAATATTTAAAAAATGTGAGGTCAGTGTATTGTATTTTCGGTTCAACAGTTCTTTTGTATATTAGCTGTATATAGTTTGAAATGCTCCAATTATGTATTATGCATACCCTGCTGCAAGTTATTTTATGAGCAGAACCCGAAACTTAGGGAAAAATGCCTTTTCTATCTGAGTGGATATATTTAAGAGTCAGATAGAAATTAACAAATTTCCGTACATTTGGGGTCGGTAGGACCACTTTTTATTTTCCATTTTTTGCCTTCTGTTGCCTATTAAGGTTTTAAGCATTTTTCGGGTCGTCATGAAAATTTGCTGTGATTATTAATACGTTTTAAAAAGCGCATAAAGTATTTCAATATTTTGAAGTGAAAAAAGTTTTAAAAATTGAATGGCATGTTCACCTCATAAAAATGTCCAATGAGAATCTTGTTGTACATTTATTTCTTATCAAACAGTTAAAAACTTTCTCCCCAACCTATTCACTTAAGCTCCTTAAATAGCAGAACTAGCGAAAGGAACGCCCAGTTACCTCGGGCATACTAATACCAGAAAATAAGAAGCATAAGGGAAGTACTGTAGTTTTGAATAGTCTTGGCAATGACTTTGCGACAATTCTAGGAAATTTGTGGTGGGGGTAACTTCTCAGTTGCATAAATGTAACAAACAATTGCAAGCGGGAAAGATGAGAGCGGTACAGCTGTGCAATAAACCTTAAGAGAGATACAAATCTGATTCCCCTATAAACGCATAAACAGAAAATGAACTCGACCAGAAATCACTGCGCATCATTTGCTAATTCTCCAGGACTATTCAAAACTACTTTACTTTGTCTTGATCAGCATTTCCATGACGTCCTGAAAGCTGAATGTTCTGTTGTAGCTGCTTTGAGTCCTTCCGAAATAGCTTGTTTTAAATATGGTCCAATCACTTCAGTGGAAGTAGAACGTTCTTTTTCCATAATGAAAAATGCTCTCTCTGACAAGCAGCTTACTATGACAATTGATACCTTGAAAAAACATCTTGTTGTTCCTTGTAACCAAGAAAAGTAAGGTTAAATACTTTAATTACGTGATAAAGAAATTATTAAATATCTGAAATACCTATTTACACTAATAATTGATGATATTACAGCGTTTTCACTTTTAATAAATGTCTATTTTAATGATATTACTCCGTGTTTTCAGTATTTTAAGCGCCTTTTGCCTGCTTATTTTAAGCCAAATAAATGCCTGAACTTTCGGGCTCTGAGATACTCTGGAGACTTAACATAAAGATAAACAAGTGTCTAATGTTAGTCCTAATCAAGAGATTTTTATAGATTTTACATCGAGGCACTATTTTGCAGTTTTAAATTGCGAACGCTTCCAGATGGTTCCAAACTTTTCTCTTGTTCTTCCTGAATGTAGCCTTAAGCCATGAGCTGTCCAGCAGACTTTTCTGAAAGGTTTTTTTTTCCCTCGTTTCTTTCATCAGAACTAGGGTTCGTTTGTTGGTGTAGCTCTGAGAGACGTTTGTTTGAAGTGTACACATTCTCCTTAAAGGGCTCGACATTTAGCGTGTAGCCTTATCTGAATGTTTTAGCCCGAATCCTTTTGAGAGAGAGTTTACAAAGAGTTCTGGGTGTGAAAGGCGTGTAGGATCTTGTTGAGATCAATCGCAACGTTAATTACACTTTGAAAGTGCTACTTTCATCTCTAAGCGATTTCTGAATGAAATTTAAGTTTCCGTTTTGTTTTGAAATATCTCTGCTTCCTCTAAATTAATGCTGGCAGCAAATTTTACTAGATGAGATGCATTATAGGTGGTGGAAGACGTTCTGTCTGTACTGGAGAGTTTGAGAAATGCTATTTCACTAGATGTTCTGTTTGCTACAATCAATATTTATTAGTTTCTTTGATTTTGTGTTAAAATATATAATATTTATTTTAATTTCATATGCAACCAAGAATATTCGTTCAGATTTTCTGAAATTAAATAGAAATCTAAAAAGACTGTCACGCAGGTGTTGCCTGAATTAAGCGAATTCCTCACCGAGTTGAATAGTTTTAATAAAAATGAATATGAAATTATGACTTTATTAATTGATGAAATGAAATAAGTTATGACATTACTGTGTGGTATTAGGGAAACAAAATTAGAATTCTTGCAACTTATAAGTATAACAAAAGAGAAACCGCATTATTATTATTATTATTATTATTATTATTATTATTATTATTATTATTATTATTGAGAGTCAATTACAAATTTAATGGTATACTATTAATTAAATGAAACATATGACTACATATAGACAAAGCTATACTGTGTGAGTACTTAAATATTTCAAATGTAGCCATGTTTATGAACTGAGCTCTTGGTATCATCTTTACATTCACTAAAATAGAGAAGAATAACAGAAAGTTTCCAGTTACATTCTGTATTTAAGAAGATGATCATATGTTTCAATAAACAAAGTTATGTTACTATTCAGAAAAAAAATATAAAATCGAACGTTTCATTGAGTTTGAGTTTCAATGGCTTTGAAATTTAATTTAAATGTTATTGTAGTAAAAACATGTAACGCACAAACGTTTTCTGAAGGTTATTACAGAGCGCTCTTACATACAAATATAATTCCAAACAAATATTAGATTAATATTTCATATTTACTGTCTTCACGACGATGCTTTTGTTAAATATAAAAATATGAATTATTATAAATACAGTTTATATGCTGAGTTAATTTGTACTTTTATTTTAAAGCATTTCAGAGAAAATTAAACGCTGGAGCGCTTTTTAAATTTCGGTTTTCAAGTATACCCATACTCACATTTTTGGAAAATATTCGTTATATTTTATTTAAATGGTATATACCGAATTTTGTTGTGAAGAAACGAATATTTGTGCCGTTAGGGCGATTTTTAAATTTTGTGTTCCAGGAAACCCCCACTCCCAATAGCCGGATTTCCATTATTTTCAGAAATTGTTTTTCTGACTTTAACAATAGTTATTTACGGAGTTTTGTTGCGGAAAATAAAATATTAATGCCTCTATAGCGAATTTTAAATTTTGGGTTGCAGAGACTTTGTCGTATTTAATTTGAATGGAACATACTGAATTTCCTTTAAAAATTAAAATTAAATTTCGCTTTAACCCCCACTAGTTTTTCCAGATATATTCCTCATTCCTATCAGCCAGATCGCCACGATTTTCGAAAAGTACTTTTATAAATTTATTTTACAGAAATTTACTGGGTTTTGTTGAGAGTAAACAGAAATTGCGGTCGCTAGAGCGATTTTTTTTTTTTTTTTTTTTTTTTACAAATAGTCGCTTTAGATTATATGCACATATGTACTGACATTTTGTTTTTTTAATTGTATGTATCTAGTAGGTACGATAGATGCAGATTTGGATAGATTATTAAAAATGCTATCCATAGTACAACCGCAATAGCTTACATTCCTTCAGAATTCCCTAAAATTCAGGGTGCGCACAAATGCTTGGTGCGTTTTCGTGATGTTTTTGTCGACAAACTATTAGAGATATGATGATTGTGTTTGATGCTACAAGTATCCCTCAAAGTTTCGTTTGAATTCCTCAGGAGACATAACGCTTCTTGCCACGCACGGCCTTGGGAGTGCAAGAGTATCTCCTAATCTAACGGTTGTAAGATGGCGACGTGATAAAGCTCCCCTTATTCCGAATTTCACTCGGGCAGTCTTTTAGAACAAAGTTCGAGAAAGATCTACCCAATGCCAATTTCATTCATCGATAGTATCCACTGTTTTACCACGGGATGCCTATGTATGGGAAAATTAACGGGTCGGCCGAGCCTGCTTGAAGAAACAGCCGAGCGTGTGCAAAGTAGTAACCCGCGACTTTTTCATGTGCAGTTTCCACTCCACCATTACTGGATGATGTGCCAGAAGTTCTGGCCTGCATCACCAACGCCTTTTGTAGAATTGACAGAGCAATGCTTTCGAGTGTGAGACGAAGTTAACTACAGAATTGACGTGTGTAAATGGAGCACATACTTGCAAGTTCTGAAAAAATCTTTGCAAGTTTTTCCATCTGACTATACAGTTTCGCAATGATGGTCAAATAATAAAACTGCAGCAATATTTTCAAACCGCTCCAATCCCTGTATATAAAGAACAACTTCCAACATGATTCCAGCCTGTAAATGATACTTCTGTAATGATAAATGCAATGAAAGTCCTTGAACAGTTCTAGCATATCTATGTTCTCGACATTGTGTCTTTTTAGCCAAATTTACAATTAAAGATATTAACCATTAACGGTTATGGAGAACGCACTAGCATATTGTTAACATACTCAAGTCAAAGATCCCAAAAATTGGAAAGTTTCTGTAATAAATATAACGCGTTATTTAGCTGGGCATGCTTTCGCTATACTGCAACAGGTGGCCGAGGTCATTAAGGCGCGGACTCGTGAGCGAGAGGTCTGAGGTTGAATCCCGCTAGGACTGTCCTCCCTGACTGAGGTTTTTTCCAGGATTTCCTCAGTTCTCATAACTGGCAAATGCCGGGGAGGTACCCTAAACTTAGGCCTCGAACGTTTCCTTCCTTAAAAAAAATAAAAAAATAAAAAAATCCTTTCCCAATATATGATTTCATCTCGTGTATCATCAGTGTCCACCACCTGTGGTGCCTCAGTAGTAAAAAAGGGCGTTAAACACCATTCAAAATGTAATCACGTCGATATACTAACCACTTATTTTATGAATAATTATGTATATATGCAAACATGAATAGAAAACGCTTACCCCTGAACCTCCTTCCCTTTTCTCACCTACCCTCCCCAACTCCCCTCTCTTCTCTTCTCTTTAGCCTCCTTTGTCGGTTCTTCTCTAGAAATATTTCCGATTTGTTCGTGTATCTCTCGTGCACCAACACATCCAGGCATCTGATTTGACTCTTAGCTAACACATGGCTTGTGAAAGAAATCACATTTCACGTCTTATTTTTCTTATTAAGCAGCAGATTTAGTGGTTATGAAAGATGCAGTGGCCAAACATCATCTAGTCCTATAGTTGCGTAAATAATTGTACATGTAGTCAATCATATTGAAAGTGATTATGTGTTAGGCGAGTACAACCGTAGTATCAAAACTAAACGTTTTCTGCTGCAAATGGGAGTTAGCTCATTGCTCAGAATGTCCCTAGGGCTACAGACACACAGCATAATGTAAACAGGGGTGAATTAGCTCACTCGTTGTGGTTCAGTATTCCTAGATGAAATATGCACGCAGCTGTTGCCAAGTTTCGTTAAACATTAATATGGCAGGTTTCTCGCGACAGCACTGTCTATCTAACAACACTTTATCTCTTCCCACTCAAGTTTACTTAGCTCTTAGCACAGATTGTTTTTGGTTACATGTCCCTTTTTAATACAAGCATCACTTGTGTCCATAAAATATTGAGCTGGGAAAAATCTAAGCCAAGCAAAGCTGAACAAAATTTCTTGAAATGTTTAACTGTATGCAGTAAAATGTTACATTTTTTATTTATTATCTGTATTTAATACGCTGGAACGGTCTCTCTATTCTTAGTGTAATAATTTCAATATCTATTTACAAGTACAGCATATTCATTTAAGGCCATAAGAGATGATGAACGAAAAAACAATGAAATAATGAATGTGTTAATTTTTATGATAGAATATGAAACTATAAACAGTAATGTAAGCTTAAATACATTCCGTAAAAGTAAATAAAATGGTGTATGTCTGTAAACATTGATAGTATTTCCAAGTTTATTAACGTATTTCCAAAATTTAAATATGTCACGGCTGTTTAACAATTTCCGTTTTCCTCCATCACATTAAAATAATGTTTTAAAAAGTATGAATTATATAGATGTTTATGTACAAAATGTACACTGTTAAGGAATTTACAAGAGGATAAATATCTATTGAATATTTTAGTATTCTTAATAGCGTATGCGTAATAGCAACATACTGGACCAAGACCAACTATATTTACTAGACCCCAATACGGAAAAAATGGCGGCTGAAGTGGTCCTAATACTGCCAATACTAAATTCCGAACTTTTACGAAGCAATATGTTTAAATATAACGTTATTTATCATTAGAAAATATTTCGATGGTTTTTTAAAATCTGAATTTGTTTACAAATAACATTTCTATTATGTATACGAAATATAATATAATGTGTATTGCAAACTTTCGCACAGGTAAGCACAACTCTTTATAAAATACACGAACTTCCAAATAATTGGACACCTTAAAACTAATGGACATAAATGGGATAGCAGTATATTTATCATCGTCTTCCTTGGCAATAGTTATAAACAGGTGTACCTTTCTTGTCGATCCTGGTGGTGTAGTAGTAACCATAATTGCCTTCTAAATCCAAAATCGCGGGTTCAAACTCGGCCAAGACCAATGAATTTTTCGGGCGTAAAATCCTAAGTAAGGCTTTCTTCAGAAGGGAAGTAAAGCCATTGGTACCATGTCGTACATTTGCGGCACGAAAAAGAACCTCAAGCCTGAAAGAAGAAGCCTCTGAGCAACATTTGTCGACCATTTCACGCCCTGAATTGAATGGGACACTGATGACCTTCGATGTTAAAAGATAGTCCATAAATAAATCAAATTAACTAACTAACCTTTCTTATCAAAACCTACTTGCCAAGGAGTCGAAACATATTTCCTCATACCACTCATTAAACTCCCTTCATCTTGTTCGAAAACCCGTTTGATACGATCTTTCGGATCTTTCCTTTTCATTAACCCTCATTGTTACATAACAGAACATTAAGGAAAATTGCACAAAGAAAATGTCCCTTCTAAACACAAAGATTAGTAAGAAACGTTTAATACACACTTTAATTTCATCATTAATTTCAAAACGAGCACGATATATACTTTTTATCCCCCCTCCTTTAATTACTGCTATTTAGGATTTATAAATATAGTATTAAGCCGTACATTGACATAATTAAGACATATAAGAGCAACCCATGTTGTACTAAACACTTTATATTAAACAAGTTCCTAGTTTTATTTCAACAAATCAAAATTAACTTAATAGAAACAAAAGGAGAAACACACTACTATTTATTAATTTGCATTTAAAATCACGTAAGTACAACAAACCAAATCGACAAACCCATGTGTTTAATAACAGCAACATGAACGATTTTACTCCGGTGTACCGGTCTCTGCATAACCTCACTTTGCAAACAAGTCGAAACTGTAATAATATCAGCTCACTAAAATTTTCGATCCAAACTCCGCTTCATTCAGTCCCCCCCCAAAAAAAAAATTCCTTTCATTGCTGACCCACACCGTCACATGCGAAAGCAGATTAGAGATATTTCCTGGGAAAATGTCCACTTGTTTGGTACCGAATGTTAAATACACACCACAGTTTCATCATTAACTTCAAAACTTGCACGACGTACACTCCTGCTCTAATTGCTGCTATTTAGAAAATGTAAATATGACGTGCACAACCACAATAAAGACATACAAGAGCAAACCCACATCGTAACTAGGCATCTATTAAACAAGTTCCTCGTGTCGATCAATATTAACTTAATAAAAAAACAAAAGAAACAACACGTTATGTTTGTTTACTTCCAACTATAAACCAGATAAGTGCAAATTAATAATGTGATGTAAATAACACATGGACCACATATTCCACCATTTTGTCTACTATCGATATCTACCTTGGGAGGTCTGGTAAATATAGTGGTGAACCTCAATCGCCGCATTTTATATACCCACATTACAGTCTGATGATTGGAGTGGGCCTTGGAATTTGCCCTAATATCGGCATATGTCCAGCCTCCCGCTTCGTGTTAATTCTTATTTTTTATTCTTTTGGTAATGCCCAATATTCGAAACTTCTTTCTCTCATCAATGTACAGTGTGTCCGCTAAGTCGGTATACCCATAACAATACACCGACGATATTTCTAATAATTACAATAATGTAATATGATATACTAATAAGAAACTAGTAAAGCATAGGGGTATATGAACTTCCCGGACACGCTGTATAGACTTTTGCGCCTTGCTTCATATAAAGAAATTTCTCCGTTCTCAAAAGCTTGAAGGCAGTGAGGAGTTCAAAGTTTCGTATCATTACAATTCAAACAGCAAGTGGAGGGCATCCAAAAACTTGTTTCTAGATACAGTATGTAGTGACAGTTTCCCTATACTATTCTTGAGCTGCCAGTTTTTCGGACCAGTCTCTTATCTTTAATTTGCTTACACAGCTTATCCACACTTTCGATTAGCTCTCTGTGGTATAGAATACTGTGGTGTTTTAAACTCTTCTTTATAATGACAGTTAATTGTGGAGTATCATATCCGTCATATTTTATGAGCGTTAAACTATGTTTGTTAACCAACTCGATATCAGATTTATAACTGACATTTTAAAATTGGAATATTTAACTTAGATTTTTTTAAGAATCGTGTTTGTATTTCCATGGTTTCAAAACTATAAACTTAAGAGTTTGTTTGGCCACGCGGTGTTTACGAAACTGTGCTTCAATTGTTTCTGCGAGGCAGTAGGCTATAAAGTGTGGCAAGCACTAGAGTGAGCCAGCAATCTCTTCAGCTTCAGCCAAAGTCACACTCCGGGGAAAAGCAACGGGATAGTGAAATGGAGTTTTCCAACTCGCGAAGCTCCGTCAGAAAAAGTGACAAATGAAAGATGACAAAAACTTTCCCGAGATGCTCTTTTTTTTCTGTTTTCTAGCAAGACGTGCTTCATCACGAGCTTTCTAGTCGGAAAACAAATGAGAGATAAGTGTCAGATTGCCATCATTTGGCTTTTGTTTCTTGTATCGCTAAGATAAGCTTTCGGCTTTCAGCATAAAGACATCTGCAAGACGGTACAAAACTTCCTGTTTAAAAACAGCTTTGCTTTGAAATAAAACAGTCGAAAACCAGTTTTATTTTATTTACTAACTAATGAACCTCCATGAACACCATCAATCATACAGAATGAACACATATACCAGGGCAAGTCAAAAAGTAAGTTCTTTATTTTTTGTAGGTTTAATATAAGCAAAGATAAAGAATACAGTTTTTATTTCGGCCCTACTTCTATATTTTTCTCCGGATACTCATTACAATTATTCTTTCTTTTTGTCATAGCATAAAGCGCGTTTTTTCCACGAAAACAGAAGCAGAAATAATTAAGGGGAAAAAAAAAACTGGAAAGTTCGGGGAAAAGGGGGGGGGGGAAGCACCGTATTACTGTGCGAATCACCTCCGTATCGTTGTCCTTAGTTCGTTACTATCATGGAAGTGTTGCCCTTCAGAAATTGAGATATCCAAACAAATGAAAGTCCCAAGGGTTGTAGGGTCACCATGCCTTCTTTGTGTTGCAGACACAAGCCCATCCGTTATTCTTCATCTGTCTCAATCAGCATTCACGGAACCCACTGAGAATTACTTTCGATACAATCATTTATTTTCACAGGTCGTGGAGGTCCGCCCGTTTGCTGACTTCCTGTCTGAGATGTGTCCAACCCATTACTGTTGTTTTCAATACATATTTTTCAGTATAACTCGGCATTCATGCGATAATGAATTTCACTCAGCTAACAGCTTTCCTTTGTCAAAAATTAATTCACAGCACGTCGATCCACTTTTGGCGTTTCCAGGATTGCCGCCATATTGCTCAGCGCCTGCACAACCAAAAGAAGCAAATCAACCATACCACCTATGATGATCTACGAGGGCAGAGTTCAAAGTTTCCGGCCTAACCATTTTCTTGGAGTGATAAAGACAAAAAACTATATTTCACTTTTCAATATAGTGTCTCTTTATTGCAATACACTTCTCACATCTTTGAATTAACATTTCAACACCCCCCCCAAATAGCAGTCATGTCTGCAAAATGGGCATAAACAGCATCCATCCCTTCTTCGTCACACTTAAATTTCCTTCCTCGAAGTTCGTTCTTGAGTTTTGAGAAGAGGAAATAGTCACTGGGAACTAGATCTGGACTGTAGGGTGGATGGTGGATCTCCTTGAAGCCACATTTCTTCACAGGTGATTTGCAAGAGCTGTATAAACAGGCGCGTAAAGGCGCACACCTCCACTCAGCTTTCTTCACCTTTTCTCTTTGATGGAAGCACGTAGTCTGTGTAGGTCAACACAGTGCTCCCCATTTACTGTGGTATATCTCTCCTTGAAGGCAATGAAGAGTATTCCTTCATTCACAGTCCCAAAATATTGTGACCATGATCTTCTTGGTTGACTGAGTGATCTTCCCCTTTAGAAGCGGTGCTTCGCCAGGTTCACGTCACTCCATTGATTCTCTTTTTGACAAGGGATCACAGTAGAGGACTACAGTTTAATCTGCTGTAACAATGGTTTGCTGAACTTCTCTCTCGTTGCTACGGCAGAGCTCCAAAAAATGCCAGACAACAGATGACTCGTTGCTGCTTTTGGACTGAGGAAAGAAGTCTAGGCACCCATCTTGCACTCATCGTATTCATGTTTAAATATTCATGAATAATTCGATGGACTGTTGTTTTAGAAAAGCCCAACCTTGGTGCTATTTCTGTAACTTTAAACCGCCGGTACTGCATAATTTCTCCTTCCATAAGAACGATGTATTTAGGAGTGAGCACCTCCAAGGGCCGACCTGCACGCTCTTCGTCTTCAATGCTTTCTCGATCCATTCGAAAAAGTTTGGCCCATTCTTTTACGGTAAAATATAAGAGGGATGCTTCCCCATATACACCGTCCAACGACTGTTAAATTTCATTTGAAGTAAGTCCTTCTTATGCGAAGAACTTAATAACAGCTCGAAAGTCCATTTTGAACATGTCACAATCTTCTACACATAGCCTTCTTTATGCAACTATGTGTGAACAACCGAACACAGCGGAGCGGAAGTTACAGCTGTAATTATTTACTTAACAGATAAGAACATGACACCAGATAAGGCTTTTGTGAAGGCGATAATCCTTATCGATGAGGCCGGAAACTTATGGGTCTCCTCTCCCAACTCTCTGCCACCGTGATTGGTGCATGCAGCTGAGGGAGCACGGGGACCGGAGTGGGGGGGTTACACACCAGACTATTTTATCCCTTGTTTTTATAAGATTTGCCTTACTGGGTGGTTACGACCATTATTGTAAGCTTGAAGAGAATCTGTAGTGAAGATTCAGGATAAAGCTACACTCTCATTTAAGCAAACCAAAAAATGGAAACCTTTGACTGCAACAAGAGGTTTATGATAATGATGTATTTGTTGCAACCGTCATGGTAAGAGGCGTTCCCTGGCTCCACACAAATGAGGGTTTTGACGAACACCGCGTTTGCCACGGTCTCAACACTTCAGTTAACTCCCTGCTGCTTATTTACTTCACGCGAGATAATGCACATCCTCGGTATAGCCAGGCTACTGGCAAGTCGTAGTACTGAACAAGGAACGAAATAAAAACATGCAGGGCGATAATATAAATATTCACCATTTAAATAATAATTAATATTTGAAAATTTAACAAACTTGAAATTGACTATTATGCTCTCAGTGACTCTGGGAAAATCTACCTTGTCTTTAACTATTATTGGTATATCTCAAAGTACGAAGGCTATTTAATAATTACATAACTTTTACAGGATTATTTTCTTACGCTATAATTTAACTTTACAATGTTTTATTCACTTAATGCGTAAATGAATGTAATTTCATTGTAGTCACTTTCGGTTTCCAACTGTAAGGTGTTCAAGTTGAGATATGTTCAGTTTCACTTACAGCAAAATGGAGATGCCACGAACAATACGCTCCTCTGAAATTCTGCTTTCGTCTCAACAAATCTTCAGCTGAGGCCCATGCAATATGGAAAAGTACTGGTGAAAGGCTTATTTTTTTAGTAAATTTATTATTTTTAGCGAATTCTGAAGAAATGTAAGTATTGCGGTATATATATATATATATATATATATATATGCGAACTTAATTGTGACTTTTTCTTAGTGTTTTATCCTTTTGTACTATTATAATTACTGTTAATTATTATGTTATATATATATATATATATATATATATATATATATATATATACTTTTGACAGAAATATATAAAAAAAAACCTCCTGTGGAGACCTAGCAAATCTTTAAAATGCTCTAGTGACACTATTAAAAATGAGATTAACACTTAACACTGTAAAATACTACTAAAAACACGATATTTAGGGCCGCTGCGCCGAGTCTTGCTCATGATGCAAGACTATTGTTGATTTGTTTTATTTACGGACGCTCTTTAACATCTCAGGTCATCAGCGTCCCATTCAATTGAGGGCGTGAAACGATCGACAGATTTTGTTGGAGGTGTCTTCTTTCAGGCTTGAGGTTCTTTATCGTGCCGTAAATGTACGACACAGGACCCACAGCTTTACTTACCTTCCGAAGGATGCCATACTTACGATTTTCTGGGCGGGATTGAACCCGCGATCTTGAGTTTATGAGGCATGTATGATTATCACTAGACCACCAATACCGTCTGTGCCATTGAGGGAAAAATTAAAGGAAAATGTTTAGGCCCGGAGGGGTGCGAGCCTTATGTAAAACTATGGTTGCCATCCCTCTATCTCTGAGTGTACTTGTGAAGGAAGATAGGGCTACTGTATTTATGAGAACTAAGGGAGAACACATAGCAAAAGCAGAGTGATGAAGGCGGGCATGTTGGGTTACCGGCAGAGGAGAGCTGGTTTTAACTGAACTAGAAGAAAATTGGACAACATGCACAACTGATATGTTATTGAATATCTAAGTAGTCTTTAGTATCAAACTTAGTTCAGAGAAAACAAAGCGGACTTTGGAAGATATATTGAGAACAATTTGGAACGGGAACAGATTGAAACTCCTAATTGTGAAGAAGAGGAAAGCAAATAGATAAATAAATATTCACATAAATATCCGCTTACTAGTTAATACTATCACACCTGAACAGGCATAGAGGAGGGGGTAAAGCTCGACTACGGCCACAGACATTGTTTCAGTCAGCGGCAGACAGAAAGCAAGCTCCAGAGGTTATAACCCGCTCTAGTAGCGCCACCCATGTCTTAGCAACTTGTCTCCTGGTGGTATATTTCAGAAACACTGTTTGAAACAATAAAAAAGTTTTATGTCCTTCTAGTTTACCAGAGGCTATTCTAGACCTGTGCGGGGGGGGGGGGGAGGTTGTTATGGATGTGCTAAACTTGCCGTAAATTGTAAGTTTTACAGCCAGATGGGACTGTTTTGACTGCTGCGAGCAAGTTTAAACATTGCTAACCGGGTTGATTGTATTTTAACGCAGGTCTTAGGAATGCCACGACTACAAAATACTGCAACGTGATTTTCTGGTAAACAGAAAGCCACAAGTTTTAACGTCAGGAGTGAAATGTTGACAGTACACTTCCCGATACGATACATGCATTCCCCCATGAATGAAAATAGATTGCCGTTTATTTCTTAACACAATCATTGTCTCATGAACAATGCTTTATTACCTCCTTTGTTTTCAGGCTATGAAAATGTCTGATTTATTTAATATATTCAGCATTAGTTGAACTTGATATTTACAGAGTGTGTAATTAATTAGGGAGTATTACTCATGACATTTTAGACTAGGAAAGAAAATATTTGATTTAAATCGTCACTTTCCTCGTTGTTGAGCTGTAAATTATTCAGGTTTTTATTTCATAAATCAGCAAAAATCAACAGAAAGGTATAATTAGCTCTGATAAGATATACAGCGACGTGAGACTCAGTGTTCAGATAGACCAAAACACACTATCCGAGTGCAAATCAGTCACCACATAACGTATTTTATCTCCATTGTTATTTACGTTATTTATGGATGATATTTCACTTACCTGGTGGACTAGCCGAGGTCGTTAAGGCGCAGACTCCTGAGCGGGAGATCTGGGGTTCGAATCCCGCCAGGACCGTCCTCTCTGACTGAGGGTTTTTCCAGGTTTTCCTCAGTCCTCATAAATGGCAAATGCCGGGAAGGTACCTTAAACTTAGGGCTGACGCGTTTCCTTCCTTAAAAAATCCTTTCCCAATATATCAATTCATTTCATGTATCATCTGTGATGCCTCAGTAGTAAAATAGACATTAAACTGAATTTTAAAAAAGAACATACCCCCTTAAATCGAGACGTCTTGCAGCTCTAGTCCCGAACGGCAGCGGAGAAAGTCGAAGGTTGTCGTTGATAGTGTTTAACGCCCTTTTTTACTATTGAGACACCACAAGCGGTGGACACTGAAGAAACAGTGAAATAAGGAAATGTTCTAGGCCTAAGTTTAGGGTACCTTCCAGGCATATACCATTTATCAGGACTGAGGAAAACCTGAAGAGAACCTCAGTCAGGAAGGACAATCATGCCGAGAATCTAACCCTATACCTTCCGACCAAAGTCCGCGCCTTAACGACTTCGGCCACCCGTGGCGGTAAAATCCGAAGGTAGTGACTTCAACAGAAATAGGGATAATTAATAGACTAGTACAATGTTAACTTGGTTAAAGCGTCGTGCTAAAAATGGAAATTCCAAACGGCCTAACGTTTTTTTATTCCTCTGGAGTCTAACACCATTGCAATGATTTACTTGTTAACACAATGTCATGCACACTATCCGCTTTAAATGTATATTTACGAACTTTTTTTTTTCTGCTGGAGTTAAAGGGGATTTGCCGCTATTACAATGATTTACCCGCTATCATAGTAGCACACGGTCCCCTATCCATTTATATTTACGAAAAGGAGTCGAGCGTAGGCCGTGAGGCCATAGCGAACTGGGACCACCGGTTTCTAGGATTTACCCGAAGTTAGGTTCAGGTCAGTGTGAGCTTGTGTATGAATTAACTGCGAATATTAGTTAGACAACGCGAGGGGAAACGTGATTAATAATAAGGAACAATATATTATAGACAGAAAATTACGGAGGACAACGCATAGGTTGCATTTTACGTTACGTGACGTTTAATAGTTAAAAGCGGATGCCTTTTTCATTTTGTTTGCGCCTCCAGTTCCGCTTCTTCACCTATCGTTCAGGACTGCGGCATTCGGCATTCTCCTCTGCCGCTCGGGACTGAAACCGGACACCTCGATTTCTACGGGTTCAGATGTTCTTTAAGCGGAGGAAATGAATATCCTTGAAGTGGACGGTACATGCATTCCTGTCCTTTTGATAGCAAAAGATCTAACAAGAGATGATTTGCAGAAAGTCATTCACAGCCTAGAAGATTATTGCTTGAAATGGGGTATGGTGGTAAATGTTAACAAAGCCAAAACAATGTCACTCCAAATGGACATGTGTATATGTATGAAATATGGCATTACAATGAGTAAAGAATACAAAGTGTTAAAACATTATTTGGGAGTATCCTTGAAGGGGGTTCATGAATGTCAACATTTTCAAAATTTAATATCCATTCTTGTTCTTCGAATTTCCGCATTAAATTGATATATGACATTACACTTGTTTGATATTTTTAATGTTGTATTTTTAATTTTTAAAGCAGGCATGCATTAATGTACATAGATGATATTTATTTTACAGAGTATATAAACATTAACTTTTGCATTATATTCATCGCTTGGGTCCAGATACTGTACATGCTGCCATTTAATATCCGTGGACAATATACCTATTTGCCAATAATATTTATATAAATCTATTAACATAAAATAATTTCACATGAAAATATAAATATAAAACATTAACACGCAAATAATTATATTACATGAAAACACACACACACACGCGCGCGCGCGCTCTTTCATACGTCTGTGCATCACGATTGTACATTATTTAAACACACAGCTTTTAATTAGGCACACTTTACATAAACACTCCCCAGCTTTAACCACTTTTTTCCTGCGCAAGCAAGCTCCAACATGCTAACCTACCTCTACACGAGTACGTAAACTTGGCTCCAAGGTTCAGTGTTTGGGAAATATGTAACTAAAACATTTATTTTATCAATTATGTCTTTTTACTATGGCGCGAAACTTTATATCCCATGTATTTGATTTATTATCTAGCATTATTTTTGCTCCAATAATATTCCTTCAGAGACCATCGTTTTAATTTTATTAGTTAACATTTCCACATTCTTTAGCAATGTTATTTAAGTAGGGGGTCATTTCCTGCATATCATCTTCATAATTGACTAATTATTTTATATTTGCTACATCTTTAACTTCAAGTGTTAGACAAGAGAAGATCGCAGCCTAAAATTGTCAACGGTAAAACATGAACGACGTTGTTTATTGGTTGGAAAGTTGTATAAAGAAAATCGCATTCAATGTAAATTGATAAATATGTTCTAATTAATGGCATTGCTTTATTTTTGGTATTATTATTGCGAAATTGCGGCTACCTATATTTATGCTTAATTCGATAATCTCTGGTAAAGTTGTTTCTATATACGCATAAACAACTTGATCTGCTAATAACAGGCAGACATGTAAAAGTTGAAAAACCTTCTATGCTAACTGTTGTATTGATTATAATATTTTAAATATAAATGTTATGGTTATTTCAAGAAATATACATCTGTGTCATTGTCTCTACTTTTATTCTCCGTATAACTTCAAATAAACCTCGGAGTTTAGGCATTTTAGCCATTTAACCTATAATCCGAGGAATGGGCAAAAATGGTTAAAATGTGCTCTTTTATACAAAATATTTACTTTTCCCCTACAGGAATAAACAAAAAATAGATAAATATCGGTACTGTTTATACTAAATATGAACTTTTATCTTACAAAAATAATCAAAAAGGGTTAAATATTCTCACGTTTTATACAAAATATTACTTTTTTCGCTACAGGAATAAACTAAAATTTTTTAAATATCTTCACATTTTATATAAGATGTAAACTTTTCCGCTACTGGAAATAACAAAAAGGGTTAAATATCTTCAATTTTTATATAGGAAAATTTCCCCTACAGATATTAACAAAAATGATTAAAAATCTCACGTTTTGTACAAAATATGGTTAACTGTCTTCACATTTTATACAAAATATGAACTTTTCCGTACAGGAATATACAAAAATGGCTAAATATCTTCGTTTTATACAAAATATGAACGTTTTGTGTTGGTTTTATTGAGCATAAAATGCCAATTTTGCCCATTGTTACTTATTTTCTATTTTAAGCCCCAAAATGGCAACTTTTTATATTCTCTGTGCGTTTTTAATGTTTTAGCAGCAGTAAAACAGAAAGTTTTGAACACATTGGGGTGAATTTGTTTCAAAGACAGAACTTTCTGGAAAGTTACTGGTTTTGTTGAACAGGCAGTAGGAAAACAAAAGAGCAGCGTCTTTGCAGACAGTAAAATGGACTCCGATGAGCACACTTTTCCTTATCTCTTTTACTCCACACCGTTAGACAAAATCAAGTACATAGAGTTTGTGTATATCATTTCAAACATTCACACGCTGGTAGAGTTGAAGATTTAAACGTTATTGTGTTGCGTCTTAACAGTGTTGAGCAACTGCAAACTTTTCATGCAAGCTTAAAGAATTGACAGAAAATCTAAAGAACGTCATTGTTATGCACTGCAATTCCAATTATAAAAATGAGTTCTTTTCACTTATTCACTTTTAATTTCGACATTTATGGATCAATGATACTTATATGTTCATTACATTAATTCTAATAAAAATAAAAGTTCTAACCGCAAAACATTTTATTGCGTTTTCACTACAATACTCTGTACTCAACAATTATTTAATTTTTTTATAAATTATTGTAGTTTCGGTGCATAAATTATGTTTTTGTTGCCTGAAATTATACTTTTAAATGCTTAAACTTGTATTTTGGGTGGCTATTTGACGAGTTCAGAGATCTTAAAGTTGGTTTTCAAGCGTCCAAAAATCCGAATGCTGAATATTTTGATATTAGAGAGAGCAAGTTCACGACTTTGATTTTCGACATAGTCCCCTCGAAGTTCAACGCACTTGTTACAACGTTTTCCAGGTCCTTGATTCCCTCGTGATAATGGGATTATCAAAATACTCATTTACATAACGTATAACCTCTTTATTTTATTTACATTTGTATTCATTCAAGAAAGTTTTGAGTTTTGGGAATAGTAAGTACAAATGAACAAAGTTAATGCGGTTGGATTTCAAAGTTCGGTCAACTTCGCACCTTGAACGCACCAGCGCGGTGTCATGGTGAAACAACACCTTGTTTGTTTACGCGGTCGCTCCAAAATTAATGAGTAGTACTTTCCAGTAATAGTCCCCCCCCCCAAAAAAAAAACTACCGAAATCATCACCTTTCCAGCGAAAGGAACGAATTTCGCATTTTTCAGAGCCGGCTCGATCATACGGTTTACTCTTTAGCTTGCTGTTCTATTTTCGGTGTATAGTAACGAATCCATGTTTCAGCCATTATCACAACACGCCGAAAAATTCGGTTGGATTTTTGTTAAACATTCCAAATTATCGGTCGATGTTCGCATACTTTGCTCCGGATTGAGCAGACGTGGCGCCCATCTTGTGCAAAGTATTTTCATGTTTAAGTCATTATGCAAAATAAAATGCACCCACTTAATTGAGATGCCTGTGACCTCTGCTAACTCGCGCACTTTCCCTCATCTGTCAGCCGAAACAATATCATGGACTTTATTGATGACTGCTGGCCTTACAGCTAATTTGGAGCTCCAGGATGTGGTACACCTTCGATGCTTGTCCATGCTTGAACTCTTTTACCTGAAGCCGACGGTTTCATGAGAATGCCATGTATCATGCAATGTAGAAAAAATGCTTCCATGAATTAACTGTATACTGTTTTCCCTTCCTAAAAAAAAAAAGTATTGAATCACAACACAAAGTTCATTCTTATCAGTTTTTCACTGTCACTCGAAACACTTGTGTTTAAATTTTTTTCATACAATGAACTAACATCAGAACGACTTATGAGCATAGAATATTGATACATAGTATTACAACTGCCTTTGGAATAAATGGAAGACGTATGCGTCTCCACCAGCAATTCACGACTATGGTTGTGACTGGAGAAACGTAGCGTTAGGAGCATTCACAGGTATAATTAAAAGTGTTACTGGCATTATTACTTCTTTTATTGTATATGAATAGTAAGATGCACACATTAAGGTCTCCTCGATTGCTGAAGGCTTACGTTAACACATAGTGATTGGATAGCTAAAAGGCAGGTCATTAAAGCCGATCGGGCCCTTACCTTACGGATGATGTTACGAAGAGCCGAGGTTGCAGGGCGGCCAGCAGCAGTGTAGGGCAGCCCAGACGAGTGAAGGAAGAGGCACCTTGAGGCTGTGTTACCTCCTTCGCGATCGACTGGGGGTCTTTACATTATGTTGTAATGTTCACCAATTATGTATACCAACCTTCAAATTTTGAATTATAGTGATCAACGTAAGTTGGAAGAACCTAAGTTCAGCATAATTCTGCTTGTTGCAAAGTGGAAGATTGCTTCACTGTAAAATCCGGCAAGTCAAGGGAGTGGTAAGGTAAATGGATTTAAAAACAGTTAGCGCTTTTTGATTCAAGCAAACTATGTAAAAGTATAAAATATTCAAGCAAATAAAATTAACTGCTCGCATAATTTTGACCAATTATCAATTAAATGCACCCCTCGGCCGTACACGTGACAATAGAAACCAAACTTTCTGACCACATATTGCCCTCTATTAGTACGCGAACCAAGTTACTTATTAAACACCCCTCATATAATTGAACATTAATATGACTGATGGAGCAATTCGGAGATGGTATAAATTGGTGCATTTGAAGAGGAATGCCAGGAATGTATGGAATGGGTTTGCTGAATTTCATGATTAAAAATAAGGGAATAACGGCTTTGTGTTACAGTGAATAGGCTGTAAAATTTGTAACAGGGGTGAGTTGATAAATGGTAGGGTGGGTGTACTGGAATGCTCTTGCGAAAGCGGCTGTTTGATATGAACGTTATATAGGCAGGCTCCGTGCTTTAACTGGTGATAGAATTTACGAATTCTATGAGCATTCATGAACAACATGATTGTAATCATATGCGAAAATAAATTTGTTCCATGTTATAAGTGAGGCCTTTCTGCCCGCCTCACTTTCTCTCCACATTCTTTCTGTACAGCGAGAGTGACTGCTTTGCCCCTCACAGACTTAAAAATAGAGCACTAGCAGTGCTGGGTATTCGATATCCCTTTCACGCGATCTCGCAGTGAGTGATGTCTGATAGCGGGGCACACGACGTTCCTCCAGCTTGGAAACATCTGGGCTGTCTCTTGAAAGGAATTGATTTGGTTGAAATAACGATAGAAGTTACCTGGCGTTCCCACTCTTGACTAGGAGACCATTATAAAGTTCACGAAGACGCTGGGAAAGAATGGGAAGAACTTTTGAAAAAAAAAAAAAAGTACTGCATACTTTCATGGTTTTATTCCATAAAATAATCTTAAACACTAGAACGAAATTTAATCTCAAACAGCATAATAAGCATCTATATTTGTTAATGTAGTAACACAAATCATAGGACATTTTTAATAAATTAAGTTTAATGTCAAACACACCTTATACATGTGTCTGCACCAGAATCAAATCATATTTTTTCTTTGTTGTCTGAAATAAGGTCATGTGCTATCAGTTTTAAAACGTACTTTCTGTATTAAGATTTCAAGTATTATTGGGACCATATCTTTTTACAGTGTGTTCCAATCAGCCATCTGCGGGCCAACTATTAACCGAATCCCAGCCTTATGACCCGAATGCAAACCTTACACTTAACGCTCTTACAAATATGATTATAACAGAAATTATTGGAATGTGTGTTCTTATATTGCCTTTCTATATCTCTAGAATTTCTGTGGACATTCTTTTTTTATAGTTCCCCACAAATAATTGCTGCATGCTGTAAAATCCGGTAAGGTGACGATACGAATTCTTTCTCATAAACTGCCTTAGTCTCTCTTGTGGCTACTGCATTGTTTCTATGACCAAGTTATTTTGCTTTTGTTTTGAAGAATTCAAATGGAAACGGACGCTAATTCGCAAATGTTTGATATTGAAATCATGGATACCATTCCGGAAGAAATTATAAAGCAAGCTGAGGTAGATGAGAGTTTGTCAATTCCTCAAAAATAGAAAATATATACGAAAAGGAACGTGACAAGTTCTGTACACGGAGAAAAGAGAAACATGTCAGTTCAACTAATGAAAAAATCTTCTTGATATATTTTCAGAGCATTTAACGTTTTTTGATTATTAATGGGATAAGTAATTTAAAATTTACATTCTTAGATTTGTTTATTTTTCCATTTTAAAATGATTCTTCTGTTTGTCCTTGTTAGGGCTTGTTTGCTTTTAGCGGATTTCGAAGGAATGAAGCTATTTCAGCCGCCTGTGAAAAATTTACTATTATTTTTTAACTAATTAATATTTTAGCGAATTCTGAAGGAATGTACAGGTGTTTTAGTAATATATCTAAATCTGCCTACTGGGCACCAAAAAAGACAAAAAATTATAAAAATCTCTCTCTCGATATGTGTGTGTCTGTCCATCTGTCTGTTAGTTCTCTAGCGGTTGCAATTTTCTCAACGAAACTCGGCACATAGCCATCAATTGACAAACGATTGGTCTATTTCATTAATCAGCAAAATTGGATCATTGAGAGGACGGTTAACCTACAGCGAAAATTTTTTGCTATATCTCAACGAAACTCAGTAAATTTCTTTAAAATAAATTGATAAAAATAGTGTTCCAAAATCATGGCAATCGGGCCACTAGGAGGGGGGTATACTGAAAAATTTTTGGCTATTAAAGCTAAATTTAAATATCACTAGCGGTTGCAATTTAACATTTTTAAAAAAAATCTTGGTATTTATAATTGAAATCAAACACAAGGAATAGTTTCCAAAAATCTGTGAAATTTGGCTATTAGGAGAAGGGGGGGTTACTTGCACCTAAAAATTGAAAAATCGCTGTAGTGGCATGAATATATCTTTTTCCACAAAGAAACTTCGCAAATGTCATTTAAATAGAATAAGAAAAATTGTTTCCGAAAATCAAGGAAATCTGCTAATAGAAAGGGGGAGGGTTTGCCTGCACCCTAAAGTTTAAAATTTATTCTATTGGCATTATTATCTTTTTCGCAACAAAAATCCGCATATGTATGTAAATAAAATAAGAAAATTAGTTCCTGAAAATCGGGAAAATCGGACCATTAAAAGTGGGATATACCTGAAGCCCAAAATTTTGAAAATCGCTCTAGTGACACCAATGTTTTATTTCTTCACAATAAAAGTCGGTATATACCATTTTAATAAAAAAGGAAAATATCTTCTGAAAATTAGGGAAATTAAACTATTAGAAATAAAGGCATACTGGAAAACAGAAATTTAAAAAGTGCTATAGCGTTTAATTTTCTCTATATTGTTTTAAAATAAAATGAGAAATTATTTCACCATATAAACTCTATTTATAACGTTGCATATGTTTTGTATTTTTCAAAAGCATTGTTTTGAATATAGCAAATGTGAAATATTAATCTAATATGTGTGTGAGAATTGTATTTGTATGTAAGAACGCTCTGTAATAACCTTCAGAAAACGTTTACGTCACATGTTTTTAATACAATAACTCTTCAATTAAATTTCAAAGGCAATAAAAATCGATGAAACTTCTGATTGTTTATTTTTGATTCAATAAATTTGCTCAGTACATCGAAATTGTTTTTAAGTAGTAACATGTTTTTGTTTTATTTAAACTTAAGAACATCATCTTTTAAATACAGAACGTAACTTTGTGTTATTTTTCTCTATTTCAGTGAATGTAAAGATATCAAAAAGTAATTTTATATGCATTGTTATTTTTGTCAATAATAATAATAATAATAATAATAATAATAATTATAATTCTAAATGTGGCTTCTCTTTTATGATATAGATTGCAAGAATTATACTTTTGTTTCCCTAAGACCACAGAAATATTATAACTTATTATATTATATTTCATTAATTAATAAGGCATAATTTGGGTTTAATATTAAATTTTATTAAAAGTTATTTAACTCGATGGGGAAGGCGCTTTTCTTACAGGTACGTTGTTTGAAATTGTGTTGTGAAGGCGATGATGACTAGGTTGCTAGTTAATCTTTTCTGGCAGTGTCAGTATTAGGTTCATTGTGCACGATCTGTAGAGTGTAAGAAGCGTGTTTTAATACTAGGATTCCATAAATAATATTTTATGTTCGTTTTAACAGCAAAATTGCCCTTACAGTACAATGAAATATATAAACGAATTATTTCTGGCTACGGTAACACACGCTTCCATAAACGAGAGGTAATGTGTTCAAGAATGTCATTAGCGGTAATATTTCAGCTGTTGTTACAATTTCAGTTATAATACGCAATATGCAAAAAGAAACACTTATGTATTTTGCAACAGTCAACCCTTATTAAGCATATTCATATAAACGCAACAGAATATTTTAAATATTCATACGGATTTCGGTTTTATTTGAAAGTGTGATAGAGGCGTTGCGTGTATCATTTAGTCATGCTCCACTCGGTAGAGGCGATCATCTTTCACATCGGCGTGCACGTTGCTAGGTAACATTGCATCACCTTAGTCTCGGATTGTTATGTGCATAGGAGCTCTTATTATTAGATACTTGATAGTAGGTGGAGCATAGGATTAACCTATTAGTGTCTGTGTTAAGATCAATGGCGTGGAAACATTGTTCAGATGGTCCAAAATTCTGCCTGCTATGTGGAAACATATTCTCGCTTCCTGCAAGCCCTGGTTAGAATGTTGCTTGCAAGTATTCTCCAGAATGTAAGCGCTTTGGGCTTTTGGACTAATTAACCATATACATCAGAGATATTTCGCTCAATTGAGCTTAGCTTCACGTATTTCTTATTATACGAGTGAAATAAAGATCGTATTGTAAGATACTAAATTAAGGATGGTTCTTTTAAACTCTGTATACTTCGATACCATGACTATCGATATCGAACTCGATACTTTTTATTAACGAATATTGTCACAGATTTTAAGGTGGATGGAAGAAACACATAAGCTTTAAAGCAGGTGGCAATAAATTAAGTGCACTTCTAAGCCGACCCCACTCTAACCCCCCGCACCCTTTTCATAATGACATTGGTGTTGATCTATCAGTTTCTTTTTCAATCACACATTAGGGCAATAAAACGCGCACATTTTCACGTGCTAAACTTGTTTTTCGCTTTACGAAGGTATGGACAAATCACGCATTCCTTCAAAAAACCTGAGTTTGAACATTTAAATTGTATAGTTTTATGTACATTGGACCATTGTGGACGACGTCTAGTTTAAAACGATTGTTAACAGTGTTTATTTTGTTTTATTACTTAACAAGACCATAATTTAGATTTTGTGTACGTTTTTAAAGTTATTGTACTTGCTGACGAACCCGCTTAGTTTATGCAGTTCCTGCTTAAGGCCCCCCCCCCTTTTTACTTAAAACACAAAGCACCAAGTACAGAATTTTAAATTATATATAACAATACGCCAGAGGGTGAGACAATTAACACCCCTGACACGGTGGCGACATCTCTTAATTAAAAATACAACTATCTATAGCAAGCAACTTATTGTAACAATATCGACTTTGCGTCTTTAGCATGCGCGCATTACTGCCTAGCTCTTATTTTGAAGTGACAGAAGACTGTGCATTATTTGAACTATTATCAATTTGACTCGGTGAGTGATAAAATTATAATTTATGGCATTTGTACGAGAGATGGAAAATCAATTTCATAACAACAGCAACCTAAATTGTTGAATTGAATTATTTACGGAAGCTCTCAGGTCATCAGCGTCCCATTCAATTCAGGGTGTGAAACAGACGACAAATTTTGCTCAGAGGCTTCTTCTTTCAGGCTTGAAGTTCTTTTTCGTGCCGAAATCTACGACACAGGACCCACGGCTTTACTTCCCTTCCGACGAAAACCATATTTATGGTTTTTACATCCGAAAAAATTCAACGACCCTGACCGGGATCGAACCCGTGATCTTGGGTCTAAGTATAATTACCAGTATTCCACCCCACCTTGTCGCCTTGTTTCATAAATTTTATTTTACTGAACATCCGAACTAGGCAAATAAGAAATAGCGAATTATTTGGTTAATATGTTATTTCTCTTAAAATAACAAAATGAAAATACCAAGTATCGGCACGCACATATCGGGTAGATTTCGAGTATGGTCAAAATTTTATATCGTCATCTCTAGTTTAAATATTCAATAAAAATGACCATCATTTTTGACAGTAGTCTTTACTCAAATTTATCTTTTCATAACCTTTCCCAAAGTTGTCCCCAATGGGTTTAATACTCTTGTCGCAGCGTTTCTCCCTGTCTTCAAAGATAAGCTGCAAACGGTCCTTCAGAATCGCCTTGCAATGTCCTCTACTGCATCTAATGGTAGAAAATACCTCCCACGAAGGCATTACTGCAATTTGGGGAAAAAGAAAATGTCGCGCGGGCTAAATCTGGACCATAGGAGGAGTTAGATACACAGTTCACACGCGCATGCACGCACGCGCACACACAACATTTCAATTATCAATATGTGGGCAGTATCCAGTGAAATTTCAAGAATACATACATACATACATACATACATACATACATACATACATACATACATACATACATACATACATACATACATACATACATACATACATACATACATACACACACATGAAACATATAGGAGGAGGAGATTGAAAACATTTGAGATAAATTTGGCAATCAGAACAACATATTTTAAAACGTTTTATTTATTGTGCTCTCTATCACACTTGAAGCATTTAGAGCTTCACCTAATGTCCTAATAAAATGAATTATTTAAAACGATGCTTTTAAAATTAAACTTACACTGCAATTTCTGCGCAATTTTTTATTTACTTTGCTTGTACAATGGGGGTCAGAAATTAATGCCGTCAATTTATCCGCATTTTATTTTACAAGAAAATTAGAACAACTTTACTGAAGCCCCTGTATAGTCTCCGTGTTGTTCAACATTTTTTCTATAGGGCATTTATTCCTATGCTGTATAAACCTCTGTTCTTCCTCAATCACTGGCAAAGGGAGTTTTTAAATAGCCCATATTTTCAATACTAACAGTCAGAGTGTTTTTTCCATTGCTAATCACCAAACACAATTCCTCGACTGTTACCCGTTAGCCAATACAAATGATCTCATCGATTTGTATTGAATGTTGTATAAAGTCACTGCAGTGGTTCTGCAGCAGGTCCGTTTTTCATCAACGGGGAGATAAGTTCCAGCATTCTTCAGTCGTTATGAATGTGAATCGACGTTTCGTCTTTCGTGATGAGGGTTTTGTCAGGTTCGTCTACTTCAAGCATTTTCTAAAGCAGTGTAGTGCTGCTTCTGTTAACTAAATAAACTCGTATTGCCATGGAATCGTAAGGAAGGAATCGTGCCAAATTGTAGTGCACGATATTTCTAAGTAATTTTTTTTTCTGAATGGTGTTTAATGCCCGTTTTTACTACTGAGACATCACAGGGATGAACACTGATATTCATGAAATGACATGGTAAATTAAGAAAGGATTTTTTTTAAGGTGGAAATGTTCCAGGCCTAAGTTTAGGGTACTTCCCCGGCATTTGCCATTTATGAGACTGAGTAAAACCTGGAAAAAACCTCAGTCAGGGAGAACGGTCCTGGCTGATTCGAACCCCTTACCTCCTGTTTACGAGTCCGTGCCTTAACGACCTCAGTCACCCGTGGCGGTCTAAGTAACTTGAACAGAGAAAACGTAATAGGCATTAATTTATGACATTTTCGTGTACAACAAAACAGATATACATTTATACAGTGAAAGAAGTATAGTTGTAATCAGTTAGAGACAAAGGACAACAATAATACATTTTACACGTTAAATTTTTGCACTTTTCATGGCCTTATTTTTCAAACTCGAATTGAATAACAAGACTTATTGAATGGTAGCAGGTCACTATTTTTTTATTCTCTTCTCTATCTTCTTTAAGCACCTGGACACAATTTAGCAATTTTTTTGTATTCTATATATTGTAGATTTTAACCGGAGTTGGACGCCTAAGTGATGGAATGAAGCAGTTTAAAGACACGTGTTCCCTCACCGTAGACACAAAACCTGTGCGTTAAAAGGAAGGTGCGCATGCTTTAGAGCCTGAGCAATTGCAGCTTTAAACTGGCAATTTTGGCAATACACATACAATAAATGGCAACATTTAGTAATTGTTGTGCCTTTGTTGCGTAGAAGTACGCAAACAGTCAACATTTCTGATCCCTTCTCTTTCCACGTGATCGCTGTTGCGTTAATTTCAAGTCTATGGTCATTGGCAAACGCCTAGAAGCTTATTCTGTGACAGTGTAGGGAGGGATATGGCCAAGAAGTTCCCGGGGATTGGAAAACGTCATTTGTGGCAACAATGAACTAAATTCATTGTGAAATTCCTAATGAGGTAAAAAAGGCGAATGCACCACAATGCACCACCACCATTTTAATATCTCTGTGGCGAGATTACACCTTGATTGTTTACCAAGCAAAGAAAAATAAGGCTGTCCTACTCTTCAGTACTTTGCATTCTGACGTGGTAGTGAGCAACAAAACCAGAAACTATAACCTTCTACAATATGAGGTAGATATCATTGATCAGGTGACTCATAAATATTCAACTAAAGTAGCATTTAAAAGATGATCAAAGTGTTTACTACAGCATCCTGGACATTGCAGTAATCAATGCATGGGTCATCTACAATGAGGTAAAAAACAGAAAGATAGAAAGGAAGAAGTTCATCCTTCAGCTGATGAATGAATAAAAGGGAGGATCAAGTAGAAAAGCAACAAGAAAAAAAAAGGGGAGGGGGGTGAAAGGCCAGGCCTTCCAAAAAGCAAAAGAAATGAGTCTGTCTACAGGAAACAAGATCAGTGAGTGATTTTTGTGAGAAGTATCGCAAAGCTGTGAGTGGAAAATGTGCAGCTCATCTGTGCAAAATACATTTAAGCGGTTCAGAAGAAATGTTCAAAAAATGTGCTTAACTGAGAAAACTAGGAAAATATTTAAGCATAATTTAATGTGTACTTGTTTATTGTTCTGAAAGTGTTTGTAAATTCAAATAAAGCTACTAATAGATAAAATAGTAACGTTTTGCATGCTTATAGAGTGCGGGTCATAATACCTTTCCGCTGTTCCAGCGTTAAATTATTAAAATCAAAGTAGTTTTGCGCTGAAACTTGCTAGCTTAAAGTTACTACTCCCCTCTACTTAACAAAGTGGTAGCTTTAGCATGGTTGGAAATTATTAAAGCAAAGGTTGACCCGAACATCATAATGTTTAAATAACCGCAATTCTTTTACTCTCTATCGCTTTTCTTGTCTGTCCTGGTGGTCTAGTGATAGCCATACTTGCCTTCTAAGCCCTAGATCGCGGGTTCAATTCCGGCCAGGACCAATGCATATTTTGGGCGTAAAAATCCTAAGTATGGCTTCCATCGGAAAGGAGGTAAAGCCGTGGATCCCGTGTCGTAGATTTACGGCACGTTAACGAGCGTCTAGCATGAAAAGAAGCCTCTGAAAAAAATTGAATAGGACGCTGATGACCTGAGATGTTAAAGAGCGTCCGTAAACAAAGAAAATAAATAAATAAATTGCTTTCCTCTAAATTGTTAAATGAAAGGTTTTGCTTTTATTGAATTTCATTGAATGGTTCGGTAAAAACTAAACGCTTTCTTTCTTTCACTATTAGTTCAATTAAAGAGCATTGAACATGTTTTGTGTTTACTTTAAGTACGTAGAAGAACTTTTAAACTGCAGATATTTATTTTATTTCACTCAAAGTTGAAGAAATGGTGTTCCGTTTTTAAGTACTTTAATTAAACGTTGAAACTTTCACTACAAATACACAAACGATCTGTCGAGGAAAGTAAATACCAGTATCAAAAATCAATACACACCCATAAAGCAATTGGTGCAACCTAATGGTGATCGTTTGCCGGTAATCAGTACGCAACAATACAGTACAATTCTTAACACCTACCTGCACAGTAGCGCCATTCTAGTCTGTTTTCTCCAAAGTTGTTTTCTAGAAGAGTATTCATAACTTTTTCATTAGACTCGTGATATCTTTTTTAGTTCAAATGATAACATTTAATATACTCCATCCACCCGGTCTTAATAGTCTTTTGTTTGATAACATTAGAAATCCTATTTAGTTTCCACAAAGTTCTGAAACATCTAAATATATATACGTACATACCTTAAAATATCTCTTTTAATTAATAGTAAACATTGTATGATAGTTTAACTATTTTGATTTTATAATTGTGGATTAGCCAAACACACAAATAAAATTAATGAAATCGTTACACAGAATAATTATGCGTAAATGTATGCTATATAAAAAAGAAAAATATTCTTTTTCCCCTCAGGAAATACAAATAACTCATTAGATTTAATTAATGGCCCCGTTTAATATTTCACAAATAGTAATTTATGTATAGTAAATTCTAAATAACGAATTACTGATGTATAACTTAATATATTAACTGTTATATTAGTTTTTTACTAAATGCATATACTTTTCAGAACACAAAACATAAAATAACAGGAATAAAAAGAGTTTGTTTGATGAACAAACCACACAATCATCTGATAGTCAATAAAGACATAAATGTTTCAATTAATTCTACACTTTTGGCAGAACAGTCTGATTAATATAAAACAGGTGTTTTTAAATTAGTATGTTTTGTGTCTATCGGACCATTACGAACGGCTACTTGTTTAAAACGATTGTGAACTATTATTATTTTGTTTTTAAAATTAAAAGATATCATCACCGTGTCAGTAATGTTAATTTTATCTCCATCTCGCTTATTGTTGTGTATAATTTTAGATTCTGTACATGGTGCCTGAGAAAAAATAAATAAATTCCCTTACGCAGGAGCTGCATCAAATAAGCGAATTCCTCAGAAAGAAGAATAACTTTAGAAAAGAATATAAAATCCAAATCTTGGCCTTATTAATTAATGAAATAAGTTATAGCCTTACTGTGTGTTAATTGGCACGACAAACTCTAAAGGTAACTGATAAAAGACAAACTGAACTATAATACGTTACTTAGCTAAGTTTGTCAGTTTTTTCCTTTAAAATCAGTTGAAAATAAATGTATAAAATAAAATTACTCTATTTTCAGAAGTGGGAGAACAAAATTAGAATTCTTACAATTTATAAGTATTACAAAAGAAAAAACACATTTTATATAATTCTTCTTCTTCTTCTTCTTCTTCTTCTTCTTCTTAATAATAATAATAATATTATTATTATTATTATTATTATTATTATTATTATTATCGAAGCTAAACAACAAAAATAATGTATAATATTAATTAAATGCAAAAATGACCTTTGACAGATAAAGCTATACTGTGTGCATATTTTTAAACACTTTGTTACATTTACAGCAAATAAACAAAAGATACAGGCCATGAATGTGGCATATCATTCCGTTTTTCTCTCGTCCAGTATAAAATAGTCCAGTTGTTTTAACAGGTGAACAGAAAATACCGCGATCTTCTCACGGGACTGTATCGTGTTTTCATACAAACCAAGTACCCACATGGGAGGAAAAGTTTCGTGGGTGTTCCAATTACATTAAAAGAACAAAATTAGAGTGCGGACGGTTATGTGAAATATTCACAACAAGGTACTGCAACTTATTCGGGCGAAATGGGCCCCCCGCTGAAAGCTGATATCTCTCTATTGCTTGAGAGAGTTGCCGATATTGCCACAAAGAGAGCAACATACTTTCCTTAGAGGCGTCCGCGCTGTAGTTTCTAGGAATGTTTTGTGTATCCTCTAGGTAAGATGCTAATATCTCCAACTTATTCAAGTTATCTGGTGCTTTAGATAAACACAAACTCTACTCGTCTTATGTGGGCACAAAAACTTTTTGTTACAGCATATCAACAGGAAAATTAAAACATGCAATTTGAAGCATTTAAAACTTTAATCTTTGAAGTATTTTTTTTATGATTCTGAGAGAGGTTTAGTATGTAGAGAGCTATACAAATATTGAACACTTGCGCGGCCTTTTCTCGACGTTAGTTGCGTGTTTTGGGCTTCGCACCGTCGATAACGTAAGCGAAAAAAAATTGTTAATAATGTTTAACGCCCGTTTTTACTACTGAGGCACCACAGGTGTTGGACACTGATAATACATGAAATGAAATTAAAATTAAGAAAGATTTTTTTTAAGGAAGAAAGCGTTCCAGGCCTAAGTTTAGGGCACCTCCCCGGCATTTGCCAGTTATGAGGACTGAGGAAAACCTGGAAAAATCTCCAGTCAGAGAGGACGGTCCTGGTGGAATTCGAACCCCGGACCTCCCGCTCACGAGTCCGCGCCTTAACGACCTCGGCCACCCGTGGCGGTTTAAGCGAAAATAAACTGGAATGAGCGTCAGATAGGGAAACTTTGAGATCATGACCGAATTTGTACCACGGAATTTTGGTTTACCAAGCTCCGCCCGGCAATAACCACAAATCTCCCCCATCTCTTGGAAATCTCGAAGGTTATCGTTGCAGACAGGTGACTTACAACCTCAAGAATGCTTTTAGCCCTGGCTTCAGAGTTTGGTACACACGATGAGGATTCGTCTAGACTATCGGAGTCAGTAAGCACAGATGCTTAGTGTGAAAACCGTATCTTAACTAAAAATAATCGTTCGCTGTTAACTAGAAATCTGTTCAACAGGGCACAGTAACTCTGATGGTCGGAACATCGGAAAATATGCTGAAAGTCCGTGGTTCGAGTCTCGGCCATTCCTTGAATTTTTTGCATGACACATGACTTGCGTGAAAAAATCCATTTATTTAGAAAATACAGGGTCCTCGTTTGGACGCGTGGCCGGCTTAACAGGAATTTGCTTGGCACCGGGATGCTCGCTGTTTGCCGGCGGAGTAGGATATTCATAGTCCCCTAAATTCAAGCGCATAGATTTCTGTAAGCATACACAGCACACCAAAGACCATTTTTGTTTTTGGTCATACAATGGCATTTCGGCACAACAGTATCTATTGTATCAAAGTAAATAAAACTAGCCTTCTCCGCGAAAAAATTGAACGCTGGTCAATAGAGTGACCCTTAACATTATCCAACACCCAATTGCAGAAATTAACTGTACTCACATTATCGCGTGGTTGCAATTCCTGAATTACAGTTATCTTATAGGGTTTCAATTTTAAAAGTAGAATCACATTCCAAGACGAGGTTTGCGAAATTCCTGATTCCTGTACAAGCTCTCTCAAAGACTTCTTTGGGCTTCGTTATAACTTTTATCCGATAGCATTAAGTTTTTCCTCTGTAAGAACACCGCGTTTTACTGTCGGTTTTTTTATAAGCACTGATCTCATTTCTCTAAATCTATTCAAAGAATTACGAACCGTTTCTCTATGAGATGCACTAACAGCAGGGAAACTGGCTATAAATCACAGTATTCCTTTTTCAAACAAGAGTTTGATGATTGATGTCAGCAATCAAGCATGAAGCTTTTGTGTGCTTAAGTATACGGACGTTTTGACATTATAACAGAACTAATACAGTATAACATTGAAACATGTGGTTTCGAAACGCTTGACTTCTGTACAGCACAAAGACTTCGCGTCAGCACACGGAGAGGCGGGAAAGTGGAAGGGGAACAGAGCCGCTAAGAAACAGGGCAGGTAAAACCCTGTTAAGCCGGCCAAGCGTTCAAATGAAGGTTTTGTAGATCGTTTTGGTCAGCAGTTTATGAAATTTAAGGGAAATTTAAAAAAAAAATCCGCGTTAATATATCTTTACGTTAATCATACTACTTTCTACGGTTAGTACTACACCAAGTGTAGTGATCTTAATCGCATCATTTTCCTTGATGCTGTTACAGGCCTAACGCACTAAGGTGGAACAAAGAGCGATGATCCGATTTCTCTGTTCTCTTTGATGGAAGCACGTAGTCTGTGCAGTAGGTCAGCATAGTACTCCCCATTTATGTGGTGTGCCTCTCCTTGAAGTCGATGGGAATTCACAGTCCCAAACGATTGTAGCCATGATCTTCTTGGTTGAGTGAGTGATCTTCGCCTTTAGAGGCCGTGCTTCGCCAGGTTTACACCACTCCATTGATTCTCTTTCGGACAAGGGATCATAGTAGAGAACCATAGTTTCATCTCCTGTCACAATGGTTTGCAGAACTTCTCTCTCGTTACTACGGCACAGCTCCAGAAATGCCTGACAACAGATGACTCGCTGCTACTTTTGGATTGATGAAAGAAATCTAGGCACCCTTATCTAGGCACTGACCTTATCCTTGTTTAAATATTTATGAATAATTCGAAGCACGGTGGCTCAATCTTGTTGCTATTTCTATAACTTTGAACTGCCGGTGTTCCCTAATTTCTCCTTCCACAAGAGCAATGTTTTCAGGATTTAGCACCTCCAAGGGCCGACCTGCACGCTCTTCGTCTTCAATGTTTTCTTGACACATTAGAAAAAGTTTGGCCCATTCTTTTACAATATGAGGGGTATACTTTCCCATATATACCGTTCAGTCGCTGTTTAATTTCATTTGGATTGAGTATTTCTTTTGAGAAGAACTTAATAACAGGTCGATATTCCATTTTGAACATGTTACAACCTTTTACACATCGCCATCTTTATGGAACTATATCTGAACAACTGAACATTAAGGGTTTTTTGAAGGCGATAATCCTTATCGACAAGGCCAGAAACTTATGGACCTATCCTCGTGCAGTCAACAATCGGAATCCAGAATTCGCAACAAATACCGAGGCCTATTGTTGAAGAGTGTTGTTGTTGCAAGCCAATGCAACGACACACACGGTTGGCTGAACTTTTGAAACATGTTAAACAATTAAGTTTCGAGGTGCTGGAACACCTGCCTATATAAGATTTCATCTCTTTCGACTCAAATCAAAGACGAACTTCAATGCAACGAGTATAAAAATCAGCACCTACATATTCTCTTTAATTGTACACTTGCGGTAAAATGATTTATCTCTACTGAAATTAAAGTTTTGGTTAAATTAAGCTCCTAATATCCCCGTGCTCTGGAAACATTCCGTAAGTGCAAATGCTCCTTTTAGAGTTTTCGACGAGCGTAACTGTAAGGGATTTACTGCACACGCAACCCTTGCACCCTGGATTAATTATGCAAAACTGTAAGTCGGACTTTGGCCCAAGAGTCTAGAACTTTGTAAACAGTTTGTGATGACAATATCTGTTTACCTTCAACAAAGAAAGTTGATCCCTCCTTGTTTGCTTGTCTACTGCTTTCCGGAAATTTCTATTATGTTGAGACCTTTCTTTATTCGCTAACCTGCCAACTGTTGCTTGATTAACATAAGTTTGGTAGTAAGTGGCGTTTTATCAGAGTTGGCATTTACAAATAAATGGGGAAATTTTTTCTTATATTTGTTTCAGTTCTTTCATATCTGTTGAGACAATTCTTGATTATGCACTTTCTCATTCAATAGTAATTAAGTACTATGTGAAAGTATGCATGGACGATAGCAGGCATTGTGACGTCACTGCGGTACCTAGGCTCCGTAATGACGCTGCAATAAAAAGAGTTTTATATACCGCCACTGCTGGCCGACCACCACGGATGGCCGAGGTCGTTAAGGCGCGGACTTGTTAGCGGGAGGTCTGTAGTTCGAATCCCGCCAGGACCGTCCTGCCGGACTGAGGTTTTTTCCAGGTTTTCCTCAGTCCTCATAATGGTAAATGCCGGGGAGGTACCTTAACTTAGGCCTGGAATGCTTCCTTCCTTTATAAAAGAACAATCCTCTCATTTCATGTACCATCAGTGTTGTAGACTACGAAACGGTTTCAACCGTTATACCCGCTGTTCATAACGTAAAGTATTTTTATCCAACATTCCTTTAAGATGCCGCAGTACTACAAAGAAATAACTGCTCTATTTCGTGACTCTGCTCTTCTTCGTTTCTTATTGCGCTCACAAAGGGGAATGCTGTGTACAAGAAGCAGTGCCGTGAGTGCAAATCTGTGTTCGTTTCAAGTACAGGTGCATAGCAGTCAACCTACGTCTTACAGAGCAAACAAGACGTTTGCTATTACACTATGTGTTATCTCAGTCTTTTTGCTGGGCGCTGCAGTTAGTTATTTGCTTCAGCAGATTTCAGTGATGCAAACATTACACGGAGCAAGATTATTAGCTAGAAATACCAATGTCTAGAATAGTAATTAAAACAGTTCTAAAGAATATTTCTTATAATATAAAATAAATTCGCTTTTAACAAGTGCATTCGTGAATATTTATAAATAAACTATATTATGATCGTAACATGCTTTTCGCCGTAGTTTAATGTTCAGATTATATTTGTAGGGACCTATCGTTTCGTCCAACACTATGGCGGATATCTTCAGAGTAAAAAATGTGAAGGAAACTAAACTACTAATTCTAGGAATGAGGCTTCGCTGTCAATAACCGTTAGGTTACTACAAATATAATTTATATTCGATCACTGCCAAAAACAGAAAAAAAAAAACCGAAAAAGACTGCGGCCGTGCAAGCCTGAGCATAAATTATGTTACTTTATTAATATTAATAATTAATCTTAATAATAAATTAAATATATTCCGGCCAATTCGAAGAGTTTGTTTTTCATGTATTTCTCCTAGGTGGAACATACAAGAAACGTTGTATGTTCTCTGGAAAAAGTTACCAATATCACAGCTACGGTAACTTGCATTTAAACAAAATTTGACGCAGTAAAATTACAAATGAAATAATTTTATATTGTGTACTAATTTGCTTCTTAGATCAATCGGCTAGACGAATTTGGTTTCTCCAAGAGCATCAGCCTTAAAGAGACCCAAGTTCCTACTTATTGATTTGTTTTATTTTAGAACGCTCTTTAACATCTCAGATCATCAGCATCCCATTCCATACAGGGCGTGAAACGGGCGATAAATTTTGCTCAGAAGCCTCTTCTTTCAGGCTTGAGGTTCTTTTACGTGCTGTAAATCTACAACACCCATGACTTTACTTATCTTCCGAAGGAAGTCATACTTAGGATTTTTACGCCGTAAAAATCCATCGACCCTGGCCGGGTTCGAACCCGTAGCCTTGGGTCTACGAGGCAAATATGTGTACCATAAGGCCCTGAGGGCCGTAAATACAAATTTAAGCAATTAAAACTAATGGATAAGACAGTATGACAGCTATTTAACCATTATTCATCTTTTGTTTCACAGCATCAAAGAGTACATAAATATAAAATATCTATTTTTATTTTTATTAAACTTTATTTTTCAGCTGTGGTTGAATAACATTCATTTTGGAGGACTACTTTCTAAAGATTACCTACACGTTTTTTTTCTTAATCATGTTTTTAGTGAGCTAATTTCGCTTACGGGTCAATTGAGCGTGGCTGCTTACTGAGAATTTTTATTATATTTCTTTGTATTGAAACATAAAGTGATACATATGTAAAAATGATGATAATAAGCACAAACCTATGTTATAACATATGTTGAAAATGATGTCCTTCAATGGCAGTACATTGCTCTCATCTGTGTAGGGAATTCCGTATTTCATTGAAGTTTTCTTCTTTAAGAACAAGACGGTCGGGAACATGTTTCTTTAATTGAGAGATCCTCTCTCGCGCACTTTTTTAAGGAGTTTGCATATATTTTCTTTACCGGAAACACTATTATCAGGATATTTTCTTGTGTATTTTTGATCATTTCTCTGCAAGAATCTCTTCCCGCATATGTATGAGGATAGGTCCATAAGCTTCAGGCGTAACCTAAAGACAAACATTATATTTCACATTTCAATATAGTTACCCTTTGTTGCAATACACTTTTACATTTTTGAATTAACATTTCAACCCTCCCTCCCAAATAGTCAGAAATCTTCTGTACAAAATGGGCATAAACAACACCCGTCACTTCTTCGTTACACTTGAATTTCCTTCCTCAAAGGCCCTTCTTGAGTTATGAGAAAAGGAAATTGTCACTGGGAGGCATATCTGGGCTTTAGGGTGGATGGTCAATTTCCTTGAACCCACATTTCTTCACAGCTTCCATTGCAACAAGAGCTGTGTACACAGGCGCGTTGTCGTGAAGAAGGCGCACACCACCACTCAGCTTTCCTCGCCTTTTCTCTTTGATGGAAGCACGTACTCTGTGCAATAGGCCAGCATAGTAGTCCTCACTTACTGTGGTGTTCCTCTCCTTGAAGTCAATGAAGAGTATTCCTTCACAGTAGAGGCGGCGCTTCGCCAGGCTTACGCCACTCCATTGATTCTCTTTTGGAAAGGGATCATAGTAAAAGACATAGTTTCATCTCCCTCTCTCGTTGCCGGTCCAAAAATGCCTCGCAATAGATGACTGGCTGCTGCTTTTGGAATGAAGAAGGAAGTTTCGGCCTCCATCCTGCACTAACCTTATCACGTTTAAATGTTCATGAATCATTCGAAGGACTGTTGTTTAAGAAAGGCCCAACCATGCTGCTATTTCTGTAACTTTGAACCGCCGGTGTTTCATAATCTTTCCTTCCACAAGAGCGATGTTTTCAGGAGTGAGCACCTCCAAAGGGCCGACCTGCACGCTCTTCGTCTTCAATGCTTTCTCGACCCATTCGAAAAAGTTTGGCCCATTCTTTTAAGGTGGAATATGAGGGGAATGCTTCCCCATATACACGTTCAATTGCTGTTTAATTTCATTTGGAGTAAGTCCTTCTTTCGTGAAGAACTTAATAACAGCTTGACACTCCATTTTGAACATGTCACAATCTTCTACACATAGCCTTCTTTATGCAACTGCATCTGAACAACTGAACACAGCGGAGCGGAAGTTAAAGGTGCAATTATTTATTTAACAGATAAGGTGTGACACCAGATAATGCTTTTGTGAAGGCGATAATCCTTATCGGCGAGGCCGGAAACTTATGGACCTACTGTCGTATCTATCGTTTATTAAACCCGTTCTTCAAGATCATATTTGTGTATTTTAAATAACTGGTTTCTCGCAGTGCGCTATCGCTTTCTGCCGGTGCATATCTTCAATAACTTCACAATATATTATCCTAAGGAGTGTCTATTTACAATTTATTTATTTGGTTTATTTCTGGACGCGTCCCATTCAATTCAGGGCTTTAAATGGCGGAACCTTTTGAATCTAACATTTCTATGTATTTCCCTTCATTCTCAATCATCAATTCGGCAGATTGCTGTTTCATTGTGGGTACCTTTTCTGTTCAATACTTGGTTGACTTGGAAAGCTGCAGAAGGGAAGAAGGAAGAACTGTCCGTGCAAAGATTTAAGGCTCTTTGTGCTGTGCAACACTTTGCTGTTGAGGTTTTTGAATGCAGTACGGCTTGGAATCGCTGGTACTACTCTAACTTAATGGCCAGAAGTTCTATTTGAAACGTGGAGCAACTGGAGGAAAGTTTGAATAATGCGGAACGATTAACATACACTACAAAAGCGCATCCAACCTCACCGTTTCTATCATCTTCAGTTAAGCTGGAACCATCTCAATAAACACACTAATCGCTCACGAAGATGAAATTATTAAGTTAAAATGAAGGAGAACTGATACTAAAAGTTTAAATTGAGGCGTTATGGCTAAAGGTTCCGCATATTCTGTTGATTTTAATAAGAATTCTCACTAAATTCCCTTTAACGTACTTGATACTTGCGTTGGAGAACGGCATATAATTAATATATAAAAACGTTGGAGAAAGGTCTTATGTAGGTTATATTAACTTAATCCCCTGACCGCATCATTGTAATATTATGATATATTTCCTTATATAATGTAGTTTAGTTAGTTGTTTTTCTGTTTTCTTAATGCTGAATGAAGAGTTGTTCCAATTTGTGTTGGAAATAACATTTACTGTCGAAATACGTCGTTTTATTGTTTTGTTTTTACTACTTGAGTCCGTTGTGAATCTATACATAGACATTCCGTTAAGAATTTGCTGTTAAGAGACAACTCACCTCTTTGTGCTATATTTAAGCTGTATTATGAAAGCTTTTTGTGTTTGTACAGTATCAATTAGTCTCCTTTTGGTGGATTTGCTCTGAGGGTTCTTCAATTTCTCATATCTTAATTCCCTGCTTGAATTTAGATTGTCAATGTAAGATATTTTAGGGTCAAATGTTATTTAAAGAAACGCAGATTTTCGATATTTTATTTTTGTCTTCTCGGAACGTCTGTAGATTATAGGATTGTACGTACAATGGCTTGAGCAAAAAGTGACTTTCTTGACTTGTAATGTCAAACATTGAAAATCTTTCTCTTCTAAAGAAGCGATTTCTCATAGTTCTATCAGACAGCGATTGACGGTGCTTGTATGGAATTTTCTCCTACACATTCTATCGTAAAGTAATGGATGAAACAATTTTTGCTTTGGAAGAGCATCGAGTATGATCCATGTAACGGAAGGCCTGTGGTGTTGATGACTGAAGGAAACCTTTCTTGTTGAGGACACAATGACAGGCGATTGAAGCTCAAAGAGGTCTAAGTGACTTGCCCATAAAGCAAGAAACATCCAAGTCTGCTAGAGCGTTAAGAGCGGCAGTCCCAAGCGACAGCGGAGAGAGTTGAACATTAGCGCACATTATTTGCGTGGCCGCTTGTAACAGTGTAAATGTTGCATGTACTATTTTTTTTGTTAAACCTAACCTAACCTTTTCGTTGTCCTCCGTAACTTTCTGGCTGCCATATGTTGTTCCTTGTTTCAAAACTGAGTTATTCATTTTTACCACCCGTTGTTTTATTGGCGTTCGCAGTTAATTCGCACACACACACACACACACACACACACACACACACACAACACACGCTCACACACAACACACGCTCACTCACCTTAACGCTAACTTCGGGTAAATCCAAGAAACCGGCGGTATGCTGCGGAAGGCTACGGCCTGACGGTCTACGCTCGCCTCCTTTTCGCAAATGTAAATAGATAGGGGAGGGTAAATCACTGTAATGGTGGCAAATCTCCTTTGATTACTGCGGAAAAATAATATATATCAATTTATAGTGCATTGTGTGCGTGGTACTATGTTAGCGAGTAAATCATTGTAATGATGGCAAATCTCCTTTAACTCCAGTAGGGGGAGAAAAAAAAAAAAACCACGAGGACTCGAATGTACTGGAGATGAAGCCATGGTTATTTATGATGATGCCACTTTTCAAGGCACTCAGTGCAATTTTGTTATCCAGTTACCAAGATGATAATGAAATAATCTTTTAGTATTGCTCAGGTTGTGTCTAATAACAGAGCAGCCAGGGATGCTGATGTTCGCCCACTTCAAGTTAATGACGACTATTGTTGTGAAGACTGCAATGGAGGAATTGACTTCCATGAGATCGAATTTCCACCCTTTTTGATTAGTGCGGATATATATACTTAATATAGTTCTGTCACCCCAAAAATTCGATTGTTGTACATCATAAGCTTTCTGGTCATTTGTATCTACAAAAGTGTGCTTAATACTATTTTAAGTGAAATTGTAGTTTACGATATCTTTTACGTATACATCGAAAAATGAATATAGCACAAAAAGTAGCACTAATACGGGTATTATAAAAATCGTTGAAAATGTAACTAATAAAAGAGAATAATTTCAATAGAGCATTTTCCAAATTGTTTTCTATGGTATTAACCACCTGAGAACATTAAAACGTGTTTCATTTGGTTGCTATAGGAACACAGCTGTTGTTGACTCCGCGGAGGGATACATTAAAGTGCGGTTAGGAGTAGGCAGTTACGTGCATTTTAAGTTGTATATCGTTAATGGCACGTGCAAGTAAAGCTAAAAAGCTTAGAGGTCATGGAGGCTTCGAGTACTTTGTATTGATTGGGTGGCAGCCTCGGTGACGTTGTCTGGGCCTGAATAATGGAGCGCAAGGCACCACCTGCAGCATGACTGTGTGTTATCGCGAGCAGAGCTCGTAAATAAAGCAAATGTGCTTCCGTGTACAAGACCCGAGCCACACAGCAAGTGCACCGTAATGCATGTTAAATGTCTAAGAACCAAGTGGAAACCGTGTTTCACATTTTGAACAGTGTTACGTTGCCACCTCCAGGCGGGGCACATTTACCGTAATATTTTTTCCCTTTTTTTCTTTTCATTTTATCATTGTTTAATTCGGGACATTTTATTATTATAAACAATTAACTGGCACAGATAATATTGTGTGTTGAAAATTACCTTGATACAGATTCTTTAAATTATCATGGTCATAATTAACTTATTACATTTAGAGAATGATAATATCCAAGGGTTGATTCAGTAATGTTGTATATGCCTCTTTTAGCCCAAACTTACATTTTAAAATTTTTATATATACAGGTCAATTAAAAATCCTCTCACCACATAAATATATGATTTAGAGACATAAACTCTGTATGTGGGACTATCCGTATCCTGAGAACTCAAATACATTACATACTTGTTCTACTTCCGGTTTAACAGGAAGTAACTGAAACCCTCTTATTTTAAATGGAATACTCAATATGTATTTACAGTTTCGAAGATTGCTCATTAAGACCTTTTCAAAAAGTCCCCACTCTAAATAATTATCTACAAACATATTGTTGCTAAATAAAACGTAAAACAAAAAGAAAACAAAGTTGGCTGAGGGTCTAAATTCTGTGTTCAAACTGATAACCTCATCTGCTTAACAAAGTGCCAGTCGATAATAGAAACCATTTATGGAATGAATTAACCATGTTGATTTGCACCGTTTCCATTAATCGATACTCTGGATATTCTAATCCTGTCTCGGTATACTACTGACCTCAAATGATCCCACAAAAAGAATTCCAAAAGTGACAAATATGGGGATCTTGCTGGCCACTCTATGTGACCTCAACTACCAATCCATCGTTGTGGGAAAATCTGACCATGGATCTTGTTGGAAATAGTTGACTGGATTTTTAATGGCGTTTATCTCCCTTGAGGCATCACAAGCGGTGGACACTGATGATATATGAGATGAAATGATATATTGGGAAAGGATTTTATTAAGGAAGACGTTTCAGTCCTAAGTTTAGGGACCTCCTCAGCATTTGCCATTTATGAGGACTGAGGAATACCTGGAAAAAACCTCAGTCAGGGAGGACGGTCCTGGTGGTAATCGAACCCCCCTTCCGCTCACGAGTCCGCGCCGTAATGACCTCGGCCACCCGTGACTGTAATTGGCTGGATGTGGAAACAAATTTGCGATAGGCGGTACTATGTGATTTCGAAGAAAAATCCAAAGATTTATTAAAGTTTAGCGTTTCTCTAAAGAAGAAAGGACCAATGACGTTACGTTTTTGTAGATACTGTGTATGATTCTCTCCATCCAACGTGGATTTTCGTGTGACCAGTATCGGCAGTTGTGTGCGTTGACAAATCCATTCAGGCAGATTGCGGCTTCATTTGAGAACACAAGAAAAACTGGATTGTTGTTAACGCGTTCCATCATTAACTCGCATTCTTCTATCGGAGTTGTCCTCTGAAAGTTGCTGCAAAAGTTAAATTTTATAAAAGGATGTTGCTTGGTGCTTTTAAGGATTTTAATCATGAAATTTGGCTTACGTTTGATCCTAACGACAAATTTGTAGTAGAAACTTTTGGTTTTCCTTGCACACAGAGAACGTCCAATGAAATATTCTCATCATTTGCACTTTTCGGACCACCTGATCTTGGCCAGTCCTTTACTCTTTCAGTATAAATACATTTGTTTATGACCCTTGTCGCTGTTATATGTGGAATTGGATTGTGATCCCATTGCATATGATTAAATAAATTCCCGCCTCTCGATGAGATCATTGCTTGTCTCCATACTCAACTATAATTAAAATTGGAATGTGTTCCCTTTTTATCAACATAAGAACTTTTTAACACACCAGATGTCAAACTTAATTCTCTAAATAAATGTTTACATCATAATCACGATTACATAAATATAAAAAGGATGAATTTGTTATGGTTATTTCTTATTATTAATGACAAATACAATAAATAAAAACAATTCATTCGTCGCTACACTTATTTGTTTTCTTGACTTAGCAACAATAAATTTGTATGTAAGTATCTAGTTTGCATACTTTTTGAAAAGCTATTAGTGAACAATATTGGAAAACGTAAAAATATATTGAGGTTTTCATTTAAATTAAGAGTTGGAGCTACTTCTCGTTCAACTGGAACTAAGTCGGCAATATCATTTTTGAGTTCTCGGCATATGCCTATCCCAATATACCAGTTTCACAGTTACTGAAACTCATTTTTCAAAAGTTATTTAAGTAGTGCAGAAATTTTAATTAATCCTTTTGTACTTATGCGTACATGGGACGGATAAAGAGATATTTACAGGCCCCATTTGTTAACGAGTAGAGAGGACAGTGGCAGTGCTGGACTTTGCTGGCAGATAGGAAGGAGTAGAAGGGAGTAGGTAAGTTTTTTAAACTGAGGCAGCTCTGATCTGAAAAGGCTGACAACCGGTAAGGGGAGTAGGGGAACTTAAATCGCATTTTTTAAAGTTGTTTATACATATATTTAGCTATTTAAGTTATTTATATTTGTACTTTATTCTTTTCTGTTTATTTTATTTAGGCATTCCAAAATGTTCGAGTATATATTTTTTCTTTTTCTATTTATTTATTTCATTATATATTATTTGTCTCTTAAGAGTTAAATACTGGTTTGTGCAATTTCAATGGAAAACACGTATGGTCCCCATGGTCTGTGCAATCTGGGTGAGTTACATTTGTACAAATAAATACACACTACTTCTACCACCGCCGCCGTCACCGCCACCATCACCACTACATATACAGGATGTTAATGAACAACACCGCAATAACATTACTTTTTAACATCTCAGCGTCCCTTTCAATTCAGGGCGTGAAACGGCCGGTACATTTTGCTCAGAGGCCTCTTCTTTCAGGCTTGAGGTTCTTTTTCGTGCCGTAAATCTACGGTACGGGGCCCACGGTTTTACCTCTCTTCTGAAGGAAGCCATACTTTGGAATTTTACGCCCGAAAAAATCCATCGAATTGCCCGGGATTGAACCCGCGATTTTGGGTTTATGAGACAAGTATGGTTACCAGTAGATCACCAGAAACGACGCAAGAATATTACTAGTTACAGAGTGTTCCTAGGCAATCAATTTGAGATGGTATATAAATGAACTGCAAAAATGGAATATCCGAAAGTATTCTTGACACTACAAATCAGTTTTGAAATGCAATCGTTCATACTGAAAAAAATAACACATCTTGTTTTGAAAAAACCAGGTTGTAAGCAGCGTTTTCACATTATAGGGTAACCAACCATGGTAAAAATGAAGACGAACTATAGGACTACATGCCACTGAGCCCGTAACAGGCTTGTAGGTAATTTAAAATGATGGATGAAACCTTCTGTGCATACGCGCTAGCCTAGTGGATAAGGTGTCCGTTATGAATTGAAAAAATAAATAAATAATAAATAAAAAGTACGCAACACAGGCTCAAGCCCTGATATGGGTTCTTTATTTTATTTTATATGTATTTTTTGAGATTTTGATTAAAGTCAAAGCTGTTATAGTTTGTAATAAAATACTTACCAGTCTAATACGCGCGTCGCATTTCTTATTTTGTTTATATTTCTTTCCTATAGAGCACAAAAACATCAGAAGGCAAAGTAAACTTGAGTACAGATATACACAGGATGTTTCGGAAATACTTTTACAAACTCTCGTGGAGGATTCCTCACCCCAAAACAAGAAAATAAAAGTTTATATAAACATATTTTCACAAATTCTTTAGTTTTTGAGTTATTAATGGAAGTTTACCAAAACAAGAAAAATAAATCTCAATATTAAATATGTGTGGAATTCCTTGGTTTTTGAGTTATTAATGAAAGTTTACGGTAGAGTTAAAATGACTATTTCTATCACATCTTTAATAGGGTTATTACCAAATCACATAAATGGCTAACCTTCAATAGTGTTATCCCTGTAATTTGCGAATAATATTTTATCATAGTATGCAATGCAGACTTGTATCGATAATATTCGATTACTTATCAAAATTAATTTTATTTTCGGTTACAAACTTAATATGCTAGATTGTCCTTGAAGCGCGTTGAACTTTCATTAATAACTCAAATATTAAGGATTTACGAATATATGTTTATATGGACTTTTATTTTCTTGTTTTGGTAAATAAAACTAATAGTTTCTAGATATATGTTTATGTGGATTTTTCCCTGTTTTGGTGAACTTTTTTTAATAAATAAAAAACTAAGGATTTCCGGACATGTATTTATACGTCCTTTTTTTTTCTTGTTTTGGTATGAGGAACCCACCACCAGAGTTTTTATAAATATTTCTGAAACATGCTATATTTGCTGAATTTAACCATATGCTGAATCGTGCATAATAACTGCGAAGATGCACATAGAAAGATACCCCAACAGACGGCACCCACAAAGATATACTTTCGAGCATGCCGATTGATTATGAAAATGTAACTAAAACTTTTGGAACTCTAACCTTTAAGATAAGAACCCCCATGTACACCATCTCCATTGTTCTCAGTGGTGTCTCCGGATTTTTTTATGTTTATTTACCAAAATGATATATAACAAGAAAGAGAGATAGGAGAGGTCAAACTGTTAGTTAACTGCAAGTGTAAGCTTCTTAAGTAAACCAGTTTGCTTCAAAAACCGATAATTTCCTTTCACTAACGATTTCATTTATTGTGGCATTCATTAAAGGCAAAACTTTCTCATCGAAATATAATAAGCAAAATGCACAATGCTAGCTAATGTTTTATAAGTAACCTGTAGTTAAACATGTTAATGCGTTAATATGCATTTTTCATTATTAGGTAATTCACATATCGTATTTTTTTTTTTTTTTTGCAAAAATAATAGTTTTAGCATTTTTTAAGTTTCAATGTCTTATTTAGCCACTTTTAGATTTTATAAGATTCCACCATGTGACTCCTCCTATTCCTCCTCCTCCTCCTCCTCCTCCTCCTCTTCTTCTTCTTCTTCTTCTTCTTCTTCTTCTTCCACCACAAGATCTGTCGACCTGTTCCGCCTCATTTAAACACACCAATCCTTGTTCTTGATCTTTCTACTTGCGATATCCTCTACACTTATAATTTAGTAAAGTTTTTGGTATTCCCTCTTTCATATTTAACATGTGCTGGTACCAATTATTTTTATACCCCCCATTGTTCTTCCTATAATGAAACAAATAAATAAGTATCACAGCAAGGAGCAAAACTATTGGGGCTCTAATTATGACACCACAAGAAGCATACGGAATGTTTGATTAAAATTGTAACCTTAGTTTTTATTTCCGTAAGTGTAAAGACCATGTTCATAAAGGTAAACTGTGATACAAATACATAATAAAAAAGGGATCCTGTTAAGGGGAAATTCAGTTGAATTCACAAAAATTATTTTTGTGTTAAAACACAGCGCCTCTGTAGGTCACATCCATCAGAAGCTCCTGATATTGGCGGGGCTGTCAACCAGCGGATGGCATAACGTCTGTCAAGATTATTCAGCAGCGCGAGGGATATTTTCATCCATTTCCGAAGTGGATAATTTCCCCAAAACACCCTATCGGATAGCACCCAATAAATTTTTAAAGCATTTGAAATGTATCTGTTGTCGCACATAAATGAACCAGCAGAAGAAGAGGGGACAGCGCAATTTGTATACAGGACGAAAACCGTTCATTATTTTCCAATTACTTGGTTCAGCCATTCATAAAAATCGTCTCTCTTTAGAGCAACGAAAACAAATTGCGAACTTTTTTTCGTTTCATTGACCGTGAACTGCCACAAAAATGTTATCCACGCCTGTTTTAAACTTGCTTGATACATTTAACGCCCAGTGATAAATTTATCTCACAGTTTCTGATACCACTCATTGTCATTCGGACGATGTGCTTTGCTTCAGTGAATCGATGTCCATAATACCTCATGAATAATTTATTTTGTCAACGTTTTATTCGGAATATAACCCGGGATGGATTCAAGGTAAAAACCACAGACTTTATGAGCTTGAGTAATCTTTTAGCTAATCTTATGACTCCAGATGCAGTTCTTCGGAAGGAAATGGTGATGTTTGGAAATACATGTTACCTATTAAATTATCTGGTACATATCTTATGCACTCGTTATTTGCAACAAAGTTACAAAAAAGGAAAAAAGAAAACAACAGCATATTTTAATCCGAGTAGGCGAGAGGCCTTAGAGATAGAGCAGCATCACGGTAACAAACCAACAGGTTTTCAAATAAGCAAGCTCTAGTAATAGTTACTAGTCAACAAACATCAGCACCACCAACCCCTCTACTTTTACTACCGCACATTTCTAACGCTTCTGTTCCCTTACTCTCCAGATACTTTCGCTCAGTCCACTGATGATGCTGGCCGCAGTAGTCAGCGAAAGTTATAGTTTTTACTACTTTAAACCAACGTTCACGTTAAAATAGCCCGGCAGTGTTCAATAATAATATTTATAATTCTTTAATATTAGTTTCCTTAAAAAACACGAGTCATTTCTCAAAGTGGAAAATGTACAGTTTTCCGCTTTAGATTTATTTTTATAAAAATTGACTTTTTCATTATGGGGGCATTCAAAGTGTATTTCCAAAACACAAATCACAGATTTTACTAGGACTATAGTATTGTTAAAAACTTAGCAAGGTCTTATACTTGTTTAAAGATGTCCCGCCCAATCAGGTTTCATTCCAGAAAACAACCATAAGTTTTACTGTGTAAGTTTAGGGCTAGTATATTTGGACTTTTTTGTTCTGCAGTTTTTTCAAAGAGACGCGTTGTTGTGCAAAAGCAGCAGCCCTAAATAAAACTCAAATTACATAATGTTCCCAATTCATAGTCATTCCTTCTGCCATGCAGTCAATCGCTGATGGTTCTTCACAGATAAAGGAATGTCATGAACGTCTGCTAACTAGAAGGAAAATCTTATTGAGGAACGTCGATATTTTGTAATGAGCCACACAGCTTGTGAGTTTTGTTTCTCGTGATGAGCCGTAAAGCTAACTTTCATCAACATTTGAGTTTTTTTCTTATGCATTCTTCCTCGCCTTCTGTTCACTATTTAGGGATTGTAACGCTTCAAATGTTAGTGAAGTATAGTGTCAATGCTAGCAACACTAATAGCAAATTCTTTCAATGGCGATATTTCTCCAGCAAGTGCCTCAGTGTTTGCATCGTTCTCTATTTTGGAGACCAACCTGATAGAGAATCATGTTTCAGAGTTTCTCGTTGCTCTTCCAATGATCGGGTGTATTTTGCGCTATCAAATGAATACACTTGAATATTATGAATTACAGTAAGCACAGTTTGAAAGTTCAGCCAATCCGTGGTTACATCCTGTGCCGCCACCTGTAATTTGGTGCTTACCGTCCTTACTGAAAGGGTTGCCAATTTTCCCTGACACAATCGGAAGTTATCAAAGACACGCATCATTTCTCCATCATTAATGAATCGTTGAATGTTTAAGTTCCTCCAGTGTGTGTGTGTGTATTAGTTGAATATGCGCTACTTTTTAATATCCCTCAGATAAAGCTCATAGACTGTAAGCTCTAGGAATAAGTAGGCCATAAACTGAACAAAGTATGCGACATAATTTCTTCATGGATTGCTGTGCAGTTTTCGATTATTTTACGACCAGTCATAGAGCCTGTTTCAAATCTTAGAATCAGATTCGAGGATATACACAGACGCGGACATAAGAGAGAAAAGTTTTTACTGCTATTTCGAGAATTAAAAGAGAATTGTATGAGCGAAGTTTATATCGATACACGTAATAAGAAAGAGAGCATGGTTTAAATTGGGAATATGGAGACTAGAGGGAATTAGCAGAAATCCGGAACAGAGCGTATGTCCAATGTGTAGGAGTAATGAAAGTGCTGTTCAGAGTGGAGGAGTCAGTCGATCAAAGTATAATGGGTTCATATAAGGTCTGAGATAGCAGTAAGGAAAATTCAAATTAAGGAATTTAGGGGAGTGTTTGTATGGATGATTAATAAGTAAATTATCTTTGGGTTTAGTGATTTATATTTATGACATGGAGTTGTTTGATCGGGTAATAATCAGGAGTGTAGTATTTTATTGTGGATTTACCATTTTACGGTGTTAAGTTTAGCATTATAGTGGATGTTTGAGAAACAAATTAATTATTTTGTAGAAAAAATAATGGTATAGGTAGAGTAATTATTTTAGTCTCCTCGACCCCTTTATTGTTTACATCTTTTTTAGCATTTCAATAAACTTCTGTACTAACTTTAATATTGTTTTACGAGTTGGAACCGGGCTGCCAGGAAATTTACGCCTGAAGGTTTGTCTCGTTCTGTACCAGATGTATGCCTTAAAGATGAATATACAACAACGCAGTGATTTTCTTACCATTGCTTAACACCATTACGATAATAAATGATATCTCACCGTCGACAGCCTAACATAACTGTCGATATCCTGCTCGCAGCTGAATGTGCAGTATCAGCAATTATAGAGGGCCTGGTCCGCAGGCTTACTCACTGAACTGCCAAGATTTTAAATTGTTTTGCCCTTTCACCTGGTTTTAGTGTAGGTTTGACATAAGAGACGCTCCTATAGCTGATGCAAATTTAAACTTGTCCTCCTGATGTATATTTTATTATTGAGAATTGGAAGAGGAGAGAGTAAAAAAATATTAGAGGTTACGGTTAGGTATTTTATTTTATTTTATTTTATTTTATTTTATTATTATTATTATTATTATTATTATTATTTTTTTTTTTTTACTTTTTTAAATTCTATTGTCTGAAATACTTACACCTTAATATGAGGTCGTGTTATTCCAATTTCTCTGTTATTTTATTTTACATTTATATACATTTTTTTTAAAATTAATTGAATATACAGGACTACATTACTAAATAGCTAAATTATCTAAAACTACAATAACACAAATTTACGTAATCTATTTTAGGAAACTTTATCAACTACTGGTAATCAGTAGTAGTTTAAACACATTGTTAAAAATTTAATTCTATTTTAAAATATTCCAAATTGTGTTTTATAATATTCAGCGTGCATGTGCATTCTTCTTCACCTGCATGCACTTCAGCTGTCGCTGGGCATCCTGGCTGCTCCTCACCGGAACCGCACACTGGACACCAGTCGATTTCAAGCTTGAGCTGAAATTTGTGGTAATTTTAGGTTAAGGTTAAAGACTAAGGTTATAAATTTACACACGTTGCTTAGTAGAGCAGAGTTCTATCTGTGTGTCCGTTCTTAGTGTCTTTCGTTGTTAATTTCTTCTTTAACTATTGCACTTAGATGTTCTATGTTCTGATAATGTTCCCCTTCAACACTTTTCGTATAATCTTTGCATCATATTCCCCCACTACTTCTTCTGTCTACCTACCAGTGATCTGCCAATTAATTTTCATCTGCTGGTTGTTATATCTCCTTCCTGCTCAGTTTCGATAATGCTAATCACTTTTGTCATTTCGTTTGGTTGCATTCATTTCTTCGTTTCTTTTTAAACATCTTCGTGATCTTCTTAATTGAACATTTTTTGTCCATCTGCAGTGTAAAGATGTGGTGGAAGAATGCCAAATTCGGGTGGTGAACTGACCTGCACGCAGTCCTGACCAATGTGTCGGATAAGCTGATAAAATTTGTTCTTTAGCGTCCTGCTGTGTCACAGAACCTGGGAGAACTCGCAAATGCACCCGCTGAAGAATGGGGGAGAATTTCACAAATCTTTATTAGGAAGCTTTTTTTTTTAATGGTGTTTAATGCCCGTTTTACTACTGAGGCACCAGAGGCAGTGGACGCTGATGATACATGAGATGAAATGGTATAATGGGAAAGGTTTTTTTAAGGAAGGAAACGTTCCAGGCCTAAGTTTAGGGTATCTCCCCGGCATTTGCCATTTATGAGGATTGAGGAAAACCTGGAAAAAACCTCAGTCAGGGAGAACAGTCCTCCCGCTCACGAGTCGGCGCCTTAACGACCTCGGCCACCCGTGGCGGTATTAGGAAGCTGGTGTGAAGCATGAGACGCAGGTGTTATGAAGTCATCGCAGCACGGAGGACACACCAGATACTGAGTGTTGAAATAATAATGGAAACATTGATTACTAAACAATGTAATCTTGTATTTCCACTTTGTTTTCTGTATCAGTCAGTAATTTTTTCGTATTTCTAATCCTGTGAAATAAGTTTTTTAGGATGTGCATTCTAATATTACACAATTCTTCAATCTATAATTACAAACTGTCGTATCAATATTTATTTTGGGACTTTGATTTAAACACGTGTTCCTCTAATTTTTTCAGCAGTGTAGCACGCATGGTCCATTGGGCCGGCATACCTGTTGAAATGTTTTTTTTTACTGTAATGTTGCCATTGAAAGAAATACACCGAACTTCTCTTATAACTTAAAGGCCAGTACTCCAGTTATTTTAGTTAATTTTTATACTCATTGTCCTAAAATGCATATGCTGGTTGGGAGGTTCTTGAATGTCTCTGATAATGGGAAAAATACAGGTTGACGGTCCTGCGGCATGTTCCTTCAGTGTTTGAGCTGCAACAGTAATTTTATATCTTGACTCCAATAGTGTCTAAGAAACATTTGAATTTCTCTGTCTCAACAGTGCCATGTGCAATGTAATGAGAGAAGCGCTTTCCCCAGTGCCTTGAAGCTAGTTACTGAAGGTTGTGACTTTTGTTTGAGACTGTCTTGCTAATGTTACTTCTCCGTCTCTAGCGGAGCAGTTTTGAGGTAACCCGATGTCTTGAATGCATATTGAAATGTGTACCACATGTAGCGTGTTTTATATGCGCTTGCGGGTCTTCTAACAACGCCTCAAAACAAAGTACCCCAAGCGTAATATCTGGAGTGCCTAGGGTTATCAAAGTCTGCCTGCCTTCGGAGTTCATCAAATATTTCTAATGGATGGTAAGAACTTCCACGCAATAACCACCACCAAGGATTAAAGGGGAAATGTCGCTTCTAATCCACCCGGCTATAAACCCTTTTTTATGAAGTTCCGTTAAAGAGAAAGAGCGAAGCTGCCATAACAATAGCGAGATATGTCCGTTCATATTTCAGATATTTTGGAACCGCTTTAGCTTCGTAAAAAAATTAAACTAAAATTTAATTTGTTTATAGGTAATAAAGTACTTTTAAAATGAATGTGTTAAATTTTTATTACATACACAATTTTGGAGTTTCCTTACTTTATTATTTTTTTTGAGAAAAAAACTTTTTTCGGCTATTTCTGATTAAATGACGTTTTTTTTTCATAATTTAAATTGGTTTTTCAAAAATATTTATGTCACAATGAAACAATTACTTTACCAATCTTTCTCGATAATTGGTATATACTCCATAAAACGCATTTTATCAGTTTATTCATAAATTATTTTTATCAAATCAATCACCTACAGATGTCTACAAGATAGTTGGTCTGTCCATTAATCCAAGTGCCATCTAATGTGATGTAAGGCAATATTTTATCCAAGTACCACTTTTTTCATATTTGGAGTTCTTTAACGTGCCGTAAATCTAAGTCTCTTCCAGAGAACTTACGCTCAACGTTTTTACGTAAGCGGCACTAATATTTATTTTTTCACAACATAATTCGGTATATACTATTAAATAAAATGAGAAAAATTAGCTCCTGAAAATTAATTTCTTATAATTAAAATTATACTATCATCATTATGGTTTAATCTGAATAATAATAATAATAATAATAATAATAATAATAATAATACTATACAAAATTTTCTCTTTTGTAATGCTTATAGATTTCAATAATTCTAATTTTTTCCCCCTTATTTTTGAAAATTAGAGTAATTTCACTATAGGCATCTTTTTCCAAGTGATTTTTAAAGAAAAAAAAAACAGACAAATCTTGTTATATAAAGTATTACAATTCCATTTTTATTTTATTAGTTAGCTTTAGAGTTTGTCAAGCTAATTCCACACAGTAATGTCATAACTTATTTCATTAATTATAAGGCCATCATTTGGAATTTATATTCTATTTTCAAGTTATTCTACTTGCTGAGGAATTCGCTTAGCTTACGCAGATCCTGCATGACGGACTTTTTATTTTTATGAATATATATTTAACACCTTTACATTTAATGCTAGTGTTGTGAGATTTTCAACCTTGCTAAAACCCGTTTAACCGTTTAAAACACGGTAAATGTCGCGATTAAACTCAAGAGAATCCAACTGAAAATAGTTTCAAACTTCACTCACCTTATTCGAAAAAGATATACTATGAAATGCAAGTCTTCTGTTACTTCAAAACAACTAGGTGTAATTTAAAACGAGCTTATAGGATAAAAGCTGAAGACGATATTGTTACACTAAGCTACTTGCGATGTGAAAGCTGTAACAAAGTACATGGTACGTTTAACAAATCTCTCTTTTATTATCGGTCAAACTCAGGGCTATGGTTATTTTGTAGGTGGAGAATTGTTAATTAATGCTATAGCACTTTCGAGAATTGATATGCACATATTTAAACTGCAATTCAGCACATATTTATTTCATTATATGATTTAACATGCACAAATTATACTGAATAATTAAACACTTGGTGTGAGAGTAAGTTTTACTACCCTGTTATATCAATTAAGTTTAGTGAGAGAGCCGGTTAATTAATAAAACTTTTTATAATATACAGAAATGTTTAGTGCCCAAGTTATTTTACCTCTAGTTTTCTCTCCATTATCTTATATACTGCATAATAGCGTGGTAATGTACTACTTCAATATATTATGTATAATATATTGCATATTTATTGCAAATAACTGTTGCTACCAACCCCTAGATCCAGATGAACATTTGGACAGCCCAAAAGGAAAATAACTCCGAGCTCTCCTAGCAGAGAAGTGATTTCTTATTTATATGTTTAATTTTGCAACTTTTATTAACCCTTGGCCTTTCTTTAGCTCTTTTTTACGCTTGGCATAACCAAGCTTGAGAGGTGTATATAATAAAACAACTGCTTGTTATTTCTGCTAGGGCAGATTTGTTTTAATTACAACTTGGCAACGTTGTTGAAAATGGAGCAAATGTAAACTGTTAACAAGAAAATATTTTTTTTATTTTAATAGTGTCAAATTACCATTTTTGGCCTTAATTATAAATTTACAACTGTTTAAACTGAAATAATTTTCTTCAGAATAAAGGATATAACACATAGTCAGAAATTTAGATGACATAATTGGCAAGTATGAACGTCAATATTTTTATTGTTGAGACAAGACATTTTTTAAAGTAGCATCGGCATTTTTGCTTGCTTCTAATATCGTTAGATAAGTGATCATTTAATAAAACAGTAAATTAATGTTATTTCACTAATCAAAAACAGGTTACACACGAGGGTCGTTCTGGAATGATTTACAATACGTTTATTTTACCTTATGTATTATGCACTTGGAATCTCTCAATATATTCCCTATCAACACAGGGTACCTTTCCATCTTCCTTATAACTTCATTATGGTTTAACAAAACGATGTTTGCGAGTACTGCGCTATCACGCAGACTGAATTTCCTCGTTGTTGTTGAATATTTTAGTTCACAGCTAATCCTTCAACAAGGTATAATAAGACGGAACGAGATCCGGTGAATATGGTGGGTGCGTCACAGCGATACTAACTTGTGGTCGTGTGTTGGTGTGGGGCCGCACATTTTCATGTTGGAGGAACACTCGTGTAGACCACCGTCCCCCCCCCCCTCCCCTTTCTCCGTTGCTGAATCCTGCGTCTGAGTCGTGTAAGAATTTCGCTGTACACCTCGCTGTTCTGTCATTCCTTGAGGGAACTAGTCCATTAGCAATATGCCTGAAGCATCCCATGGTCATGTGTTTCTTAGGCCGCGGACTTCCTGGATGTTTCCGCATTACACTCTTTTCGCTGGTATGTGTCATGTGACTGTCACTAGTCTCTCCAAAAATTCCGGATTTTCATTTTCCATTCCCAGTAGCCAACAGATGTGTGCAGTGTGTGCAGTGGTGTGCAGACCGAGGCCTGTCTGACATTCCAATTCATCAAAGGCCCAACAGCCGTAATCAATTCAGTCACAACTTTAATGTTCCTAGGAAATCACCATGTTGACGGAAGACCAGTACTGGCATTAGGTGTGTAGATTCTCTGCCGTCTGTCTTGGTGATGTAGTGATAATCATACTTGCCTCGTAAACCCAAACCAACGGGTTCATTTGGATCGATGGGTTTTTTTCGGGCGTAAAAATCCTAAGTATGGCTTCCTCCGGAAGAGAAGTAAAGCCGTGGATACCGTGTCGTAGATTTACGGCATGGAAAAGTCTCGTGGAGGAATAGTTGGTGATCTGCAGCAGCTGCAACAAGATCTGCAATCCGCTGTCTTAAATCAATTACTATTCCCATACAACTCCTTCCCAGCCCCACACCTTTAAACCCTCTTCAACGTATCTACACAATTATCGATGATTGTATTAATTCCTTTAGGTTATCGCGTGTTTGAAATCCTCGAAGAACGCTTTGAGAAGAGTAAGATTTGGGAGCGATGATGATGTGGAAGAACCTGTGAATTTCTGGCTGCCTAAATATCTTTCAATGGAATAAATAAGATGATCCAAACGGGATACGAAGTATATATTCATTGTTTTGGTATTTCATAAAATTCCTTCATAAATTTCATTAGATAATGCAGAGGTATATTGGCTTTTCCTACAGATTTCCACAGTTGGCGGTCTTCTGCTTTCAAGCGTTTTTTCAGAATCCAAATACACAAAAATTCATTGGCGAGCATCAGGTAATTTAACAAAGATGTCGCTTAAAAATTGGTATGTATTCCCGTTTGTCTCTATGTGGTTCAACAATAGTTCATACTGCTTCAAATGTTATCCTGATGGAGCCAGACCTTTTTTTCTCAACTTTAAATCCCGGTTGATAGGGGTGTTAACAGCTGTAACTGATATGCTCAGTTTCAATGAATGACTGTATATATTTTTAAATTCGGGCTAAGGCTAGGGCCTTAACCTTCCTATCTTGAAGATACTCCTAATGGCTAGTCGTGGATTACCCTGTTTTATGCCTATGATCTTACCTTTTATGTTAGTCATACATGAGATGGTTAACCCACACTTCTTATATTGCTTGATAAATTTCGGAATAAAAGTATTTTGTATCCCAAGGAGTCGTGAAATATTCTTCCTAGAATTCTTTATATTTGGCATACAGAGCACCCCAGCCTACAGTAGGCCACAAGTTACTTTGTGATTGACATTTGGAAACGTGTTTCCCGGCGACTCAGCTAGCGAGAGGCTCATTTTATAGCTGGCCAATCAGGTAAGAAAACCACATTATCACCAGAGGCATGACATCAACGGCGTTGCAACAGTTACGGGGTAAGGGGAAATATGCGCTAGCATGCATTTTCAAGTGCGTGCATTGTCTAATTTTTCGTATGCAAGTATTTTATTAAGGGCAGTGGTTGTGCTTTGTATCAAACAAAAGTGATTCTGTAGAGTTCCGATAAACAACGAATCAAAGTGTCAGGTACTTTAAACTTTACTGGTTTTTGTTTGTTCGTTTGTTTTTTAGTATTTCTCGCCAACATTGCTCTTATATTCAATTATATTCAACGTACATTTAGGTAACTGCTGACTTTAAAATGTCTTATAGGCTGGGAAAAGCATACGGCATGCGTTAAGAAAAGGCGTAACTATAGAAGCCAAGCTAGGGAAGTTGTGCGGGCCTTTAGAGAATATATTGAATAAGAAAGGTAAAATGGCGGCCCCGTACTTCTATACAGAAGGTGTTTGAGAGAACCACTGCGCTTAAAAGTTGCATAAAAACTTGCTGCAAATATATGTAAAGAAAATCAAAAGTACAAGATGCATTACCAGTCCTGGAAGAAGGGTGGGGAGTGTAACAGCATGCTGGCGCGGGCACGTGGCGGCAGGAACTTCGATCATAAGATAATTTCTCCCCTAGTTTAGTATTGCTCACACCGTCAAAGTTAGATTTGCTTCCATAAGTTTAACTGCGGCGCTACTGCGAACTTCTGAACTTGTTATCATAGATCGCAAAGCAGCCTTCTGTATTTTTATTATAGCTTTGTTTCAGTCATCAAGGTATCTTTTATTTTGATTCTTGATAATGTAAGTAGCAAGTATCTCATTGTTGAGAAGAGACAAATTCAATCGCACACTGCAGTCGCTCTCTCCATTTGCCAAATTCTCTGTCCTTGTCGTTTACCATCCTTATTTGCAGGCATTAGCTTTTCCTAGCTTTGTCTGTTTTTATTTTTTAAATTCTTTTGAAATTAGTTTGTGAATTATAATACTACGAGGTAGGTTTTAAAAAATTCTGCATGTAAAATTCATACAAATTTTGGAACGAGAGGATAACAGACCGTACAATAAAGAGAGGCTAGTGTACCAGTTTCAACATGCATCACTTAGCTGGAGATGCTTGTTTGACCAACATGTGGGGTTCTTTGAACAAAGGTGTTTCTTCAAGTGATATGAAACAACCTCGTGGGGTTAATAGGGGAAAACTTTTCCTTTATATGCCACCATGAAGGAAAGGTTAAACAGTTATGCTTAGAACAAAAGAGCATCTAATACTATACGAGGGTAGGTCCATAAGTTTCCGGCATCTCCTTCACAAAATCATCTGGTGTCATACCTTAATGTTAATTAAATACCTGCAGCTGTAACTTCCGCTCCTCTGTGCTCAATTGTTCAGATAAAGTTGCATAAAGAATGCTATGTGTAAAAGACTGTGACATGTTCAAAATGGAGCATCGAGCTGTTATTAAGTCATTCACAAAAGAAGGACTTACTCCAAATGAAATTAAACAGCATTTGGACGGTGTATATGGGGAAGTATTCCCCTCATATTCTATCGTAAAAGAATGGACCAAACTTTTTTGAATGGGTCGAGAAAGCATTGAAGACGAAGAGCGTGTAGGTCGGCCCTTGGAGGTGCTCACTCTTGAAAACATCGCTCGTGTGGAAGAAGAAATTAGGGACACCGGGTTCAAAGTTGCAGAAATAGCAGCAAAATTGGACCTTTCTAAAATAACTTTCCTTCGAAATATTCATGAATATTTAAAAACGAACAAGATTAGTGCAAGATGGGTGATTAGACTTCTTTCCTCCGTCCAAAAGCAACAACTCTGTTGTCAGACATTTTTTTGGAGCTCTGCCGTGGTAACAAGAGAGAAGTTCTGCAAACCATTGTTACAGTAGATGAAACTGTAGTTCTTTACTATGAACCCTTGTACAAAAGAGAATCACTGGTGGCGAAAACCTGGCGAACCACCGACTCTAAAGACCAAGGGCACTCAGTCAACCAAGAAGAAGAATATTTTGGGACTGTGAAGGAATACTCTTCATTGACTTCAAGGAGAGGAACACCACAGTAAATGGGGAGTACTATGTTAGCCTACTGCACAGATTACGTGCTTCCATCAAAGAGAAAGGGCGAGGAAAGCTGAGTGGTAGTGTGTGCCTTCTTTACGACAACGCGCCTGTGCACACAGTTCTTGTTGCAAAAGAAACTGTGAAGAAATGTGGCTTCAAGGAGATCGACCATGCACCTTACAGCCCAGATCTAGCTCACAGTGACTATTTCCTCTTCTCAAAACTCAAGAAGGACCTTCGAGGAAGAAAATTTAAGTGTGACGAAGAAACAATGGATGCTGTTTATGTCCATTTTGCAGACAAGGTTTCTGACTATTTTCTGGGGAGATTGAAATGTTAATTCAAATATGTGAGAAGTGTATTGCAATAAGGAGTGAAATATAATTCTTGTATTTATTATATCTAGAAAATGGACACTTGTGGACCTACCCTCCTATACCACACGAACCTGTGGAAGTGATAACTAAGGAAAAATCGATTTTAGTTGCATTCACAAACATTTACCAGTCAGTCACCTTGGTTGAAACAAAACTGACTTAAATGATATGCAACTGTGCAGTATTATATTACAGCGTGACTTTATTTATCAACAGTAACTGTGCACCAATAACGGCAGTGTCTATGAATTTTCCTATCAAATGGCGATTGTGTTTGCTTAATTGCCAAAAACATTTGAATGATAAAATTAATGTGGTTAATTATTAAAGCTGTAAAAAGTTTTAGGTGTATTCCAGTTATTATTGTATTATTTTATTAATTACGCCACGGGTGGCCGAGGTCGTTAAGGCATGGACTCGTGAGCGTGAGGTCTCGGGTTCGATTCCCAACTGGACCGTCCTCCCTGACTGAGGTTTTTTCAAGATTTTCCTCGGTACTCCTAAATGAGAAATTCCGGGAAAATACCTTAAATTTAGGCCTGGAACGCTTCCTTCTTTGAAAAAATCCTTTTCCATTATCATTTCATATCATGTACCATCAGTGTCACCGCCTGTGGTGTCTCAGTGGTAAAAACGGGCGTTAAACACGATTCAACAATTTTTAATTAATTTTGTTTGTTGCGTTTTCAAACATTTAATCGGTCGTTTTGGTTTGAACAAAACTAACTAGAAATTATGAACTAGTTTATGTGCCACACTGCCATAACTTTAGAAATTTCAGCAAATTTGGGATTTTCTGTTGTAACCGCCTTTCAAGTCATAGCACAGTGTCCCGAATTTTTTTTGTAGTTAAGGAGGAGCATGTTCCCTTATATTTTTAGAGCTTTGCTAAAGAAATATCATGTCGGAATTCATTGTCAAGTGAAATAAAAGCACATTTATTTATTGCGATGTAATCCAGGCGTAATCCGCTGTATAGAAAATTCCATAAAGAAGATCATTACAATAATATTTTGAGAATGTCAGGAATTTTCGTGATGGGCTACGAAGAAAGAAATAGCAGGTGTGTACCATGCTTCACTCTTGCACAAACTGTGTGACTGCGTATAAAGGAGAAAGATGAATCCTGAGTCATTGTGTGCGCCTGCTTCATGACAATGCACCGGTCCATCGACTATTGTTACGAAGGCTGGAGTAAAGGACGGGTTTCCAAGAGATCGATACATCTCAGATTTAGAACCTATCACCTCTTATTTAAACCGAAGAAAGCTTTTTAGTGGAAAAAAATTATATGATGTTAAAAGTAGCGTAATGGAAAATTTTGCAGAATAGTTTTCGAGTTAGTTACCATGTACTCGTATTTCAATAAAAGGATATGAAATCAAACTCCAGTCAAAGTTAAATAAACTTTGTGAATCTAGTGCTTGCTTTTATGATGAACATCCGTGGACTCTCCAAATATGGAGCAGAATCCCAGATCTGCCGGTATATTTACTGCAAACTGCTTATAGGATTCTCGTCAGACCCAGAATTACACATGACTCGAAAATTTAGAGGTGGGAGCAAATGGAGAATCTAGATCAGGTCAGAACGCAGTTTTAAAAGGGATTTTGAGAATTTCCGAACTGCCACATTAAAGGAGCTCATGGTGAGGCAGTAGAATGTAACGTTAAAGTTGTAAAATAATGGCTGCGAATTATTCTGGGACATTAATCTTTAATTACAGCAATCTGCCTCAAAGAGCAGTTTAGATTGTCAGGGAATAAGACGTGGGTCTGCAAAGTGAGAAAGGGGTTGTAAACCACAAGTTAGGCAATATTTGGATAGGGGGTAAAGGAAACAGCAGAATTGAGTGCAGGAAGGTCAGTTTTCACACTTGTGTCCGTGGAGCTGTTGGAGTTTAGCGCCGCCACTGAATCATATGATAGCAGCCGGCCAATCAGCAGGGAGAAATATGAATTTTGGAAACTTGGGGTGCTTCTGCGCTTACATATGTGAACCCCGTGGCGTCTAGATTAAGTACGTTAAGGGATGATACATAAAGAAGCGAAGTCGCCCAGTTTTCACACATTCAAGCAGTGACAAGAAGAATATTTTCATTTTCTTAGGTCAAGCACCCAATTCATGCAGTCAAGCAGGCCGAAGGCTCCGACGCAGTTATGCTGTCCAGCAAGATAATAGAGACAGACATTCGTCATTCGATCGTCGGCTGATTAGTTATAAGTAGGCGCGTATTTAATTTCATGCACGTGCAATTCATAATTATCGCGAGATACTAAGGTAAAACTCTCGTTTGATGAGTTAGTGATAAGCGAGTGCAGTTTTTGTAAATACCTACGCGAGAGTCGGACTGCAAATTATTACTTATCGAAGTGTTGCTGCTACGCGCCAATAGACAATAGAGTGATTGTTTTCAGCCACGGAAGTTCGTGGCCTTCATAAGTAAATAGCTAACCGGCGCGCAAAGTTAATTAACAAGTAGTCCATTGGTTACGGGCATTCATTTCCCGAATCGGACAAAGAGAACTGTGTCAAAAAACAAACCTGTCTAGTTACATTCTGTCGTGTATTTAAATGTCGATCTTGCTTCTTGTACTCCTCCTTGTCTGAAGAAGGCGGAAACCCTGGGACAAATTGTAACTGAAGAAAGCGCGGTTGCCTTCCACGCCCACTCAGCACAATTTACGTCGAGAGCCGATCCCTTTCTGTCGGAAACCGCGACGAAACCCACTACTAAGTCATCGGTCAATCCTACTTCAAATTTGGGCCAATAGCGAGATCACAATGACTGAAAATTTGGCAGCCATACTTGGGTCCTTACTTCGAGACACATAAAAACGTTTTCAGCAGTTTCGTGAGTGTACAAAGCCTAGGACCCCTGCGGCATGGATTAGCTAGATTTGTAACAAAT
>CM060845.1:27315000-27410000 GCA_030762175.1 Metallyticus violacea | reverse complement strand
TATGTAAGAGTGTTGTCTAAAAATGTATGATTATTCTTTATTGAACAGCCCCCTTGTAATAAGAACAGTTAGATCTAGCAAAATCTGCAATAAGTACTGTATTCATCATTATTTACCATCTTCAGGAAATATTGGAAGAAATGCAACATTTCCCAAGGTGTGCTCTTCTTTCGAGACAATACACTCTCTGACAGTCTTTTATTTACGGAAACGAAAGTTTTCTTTGAATTTATTGATAACTCTGCGTACTTTTCAGGTACAACAGCAGCAATAGCTACAGGTTTACCGGCACATATGCCCTCATTGCCCTAAAATTCACTGGAACCAGAACAAGAATTGTTAAAAGAATCCAAAAATCGTCACCATATTTTTCGCCTCCTTCCACCGAGAAATGCAATGTTTATGTACCATTATTTTGCGAAATTTCGCCGTACTGCACATTAAGCTGAAACAGATAACTGTGGTTTTAGAGTCCGAAAACTGCCTCAGAATTAAAAATCTTCTCAACAGCAAACGAGACATTCATGAAAATTCGTCCTAAATTCCCTTTTTCACTCTATCGACAGAAACGATGTCAATTTCAAAAGTGCCTATGCCTCGATTCCCCTAAAAATTTACTCGAGAATAGGCGGTCAAAAGAATTCAAAGGCCGACATCAAGATTTCTGCTCCAAAATATTGCAAGATTTTGCTTTTCATAGCTGGAATAGTTGGTATATTTTAAACATATTTTGCAGGGTAAATTATTACTAATTAATATTTATTTATATATTATTATTGTTATTGTTTTAAATATAATGATAAATATTAGTTTAAAGATTTAATTTTCTCGCGCTGAAAGAAACAAATAATATACTTGCACAGGCGTAATAATAGGATCAGTAGTTATTTTAATTTTTATTACTTTTTTGTATATCAGAATTGTAACTCGTCTTTATTGTTGATCAAAATATTTAAAAAAACTACACTTTTAAGACAATAGTTATATAAAATTGCATAGTAACACTTGTCATTAAATTGTTTTCATTGTTGAAATGCTGTTATCAATTGAATATTACCGTATGATAATACTAAGGAAACAATTTATGTACTATTGAAAACAGAATGAGAATGAGTCTTTCATCTTCATTTTAGAATGCATAATTACAGTATAAATAAAAATTATCACAAAGTTATTTATGAATGTGCAAGTAAATAAATAAATAAATGTTAATTTTAGTTAGCTAATGCATTAGTAGAGTTTGATAAATAATAACTTGTTATGAAAGATATACCAACACGAAATTTTCTGAAATAACTTAATTATTTTTACCATTCATAAGGTTTTTTGATATTAATGACAATTCAACCTTTTTAACTAGGGCTAAACTTAATTCATCTTCTCTAATAACAATAATAATAGACAAATGAACCAAGTAATTTTCATTTATACAATGACCTCATAAATGTAATAAAATAAGTCATTGACTTTAGAAATATCCATTAGAAAATGGACATTAATATTAATTTTATTTTATTAATACTATTTTATATTTCTTGTGTCAAAATATTGCATATGAAATAAATTTTCGTGCAGTATTATACAATTATTGCAATCGTAAAGTTGCCTCGCTCATTTCTTAAACATTTACTCAAATAATAAAATATAGTATTATTAAGTAATATCAAATATAGTGTTCTTGTAACCTGACTTTGTTACTTAAGGAAAAAAAAAAATCTTAGAATTAATTTATGTAATACTACTAATTCCGCTATGGTCTGATTTGAAAACAGCTGTAATGAATAGCGTATTAAAATATGTAATATTTTATAAATATATATTTTTTATCTATTTTATTAGACTAAAATTATCATATTTCATATTAAACCAAAGTTGCTAGAACTGGAGTGTTATAAACTGCAACTTATAGTTTGAGCAGTTTAATTTTCCGACTCTCGGTAGGAAGGTGTTAATTTCGAAAGTAACCCAGGCCTACAAATAGACCTCTTATAGTAAAATTCATTACGAAGGAAATACGAGGCCACTCTTTGCAAGAATGACCAAAATAATTACAAAGTTGTCATTGGGAATTTTTTCGCGATAAAAATAGCACATTTATATACAATTTTGGACATTTCACCCATCATAAGCTATAAATTAGACCAAAGTAGATTGACCATTGACCCAATGTTCGGAAAACATCTCTGTGTGTTCCGGAGATATTCATCAAAATATGTCTAACATTTTCACAACTTGAAGTTATCGGGAGTTTGGCCTCAATTTTGAAAAGTGCCCTTCGCCTTTGAAACTGTACATGTTTGATAAATAAATGTTTTGAGACACAGTAACTTAGCAAAAGGGTAGTGTCAGTATTTTTGCCTGAATGCTTTAAATCTCGTTATCACTTTGTTATTAGATTAGCTGACAGCTAACATTTAATAGTGGACGTTTCCAAACCATATGTGATGTTTAAACTGTTGAAAATTGTATATAAAGGTTCTCGTTTTATCACAACAAAATTTTGAATGTCGACTATGGGGTTCTTTTGGCCATTCATGCAGACAGTGGCCTGGTTTCTATTTCGTAATGAATTTCGTAATATTCCAACGAGGCCTATTTGTGGGCCTGGGTTACTTTCGAAATTGAGATCTTCCTCCCAAGAATCTGCAAATTGGAATATTTGAAACATATTTTGATAAATGTCCCCGAAAATGTTTTAAATTACACTTACTAGAAATTTCATTGTATAAAACGGCATTTTTTGTATTTTTGGTTTAATATGGAATAAGATGATTTTTAGTCTGTTCAAACGGATAAAAATTATACATTTATAATGCATTGCGTTTCTTTAATAGCCTATTCGTTACAGTTGTTTCGAAATCGTGCAATAAATTTGTTGCTAAGAGATTTTTTCAAACACACACAGACACACAAATATACAGTTTGGTAATGAACTACATCGAAATAATTTCAGAAAGTGTAGAGATGTCGTGTATAAGCAATTTTGGTTAGTAAATATATTGCCTAATTATTCAAATTTCGATGCTATGTCTATAAGTTTCTAAAGCGCCAGAACGCCAATGGCTAATGAAGATGCCCCTCGAAAACATAACACACGATAACGAAAGAATGTTTCTGAACGTATCACTTGGCACAACGTTTATGACATTTACTTTCGAGTAGGAGATGGTCATTTGTTTTCTTGTTCGACTCTCGTTCATCACTTTTTTCTTTTGTTTGTTTTCAGACTGGCCTAATAATGCAGTTCTTAGCCTACGTATTACGTTGTTTTTCAATTTATACACTTAAAGCTTAACATATTGATTCATATAATTTGTAGTTGCAATTGTACTTACCGTTTCCTGAGTATGTATTAGGTATTTTAAGTTTTAGGCATCATGTTAGTAGTAAACTTGTTAGTCATTGTATATTCATTGTTGGGAAAGAGAATACAACTTGATAGTATTAAGTAAATTTCATTCATAATTCTTTAGTATGCGTATCCCAACACTTCACATTTAATAAAAAAATATTAAAATCAACGCACTGCCAAAAATTGAACCCGTGGTTTGGGGAACGTCAGTTTTTGCACTATGCATTACGCGACACAAGCAAAGAGCTCCTTCTAGAGTAGGCTACATAATGCAAGCAGGCAGTTAATAGATGATCAGTGTCGCACTGTCACATGATTATTTCGAGATTTGAGGAATTTTTGTGGCATTAAATCTTGAAAAAGGACTGAGGAAAAACGACATTTTTATGCTCGCAAGGCAGTTTTAAAGGCACGTTAAACCAATTTTTTACCCGGTTTCGCTTTAACGCCGACTTATCAGCATCTGATGCCAAAATGTTTAATATCATGCAACTGCATTATGTTTAATTGTGGACCGTACATTGCCTAACTTAAATTATTTATATACGACATCTCTAATCTTTCTGAAATTATTTTCCTTGTAGTTCATTAACATCCTGTATATATGGTTTTATATCTTTTTAAGCGAAATATATTTGTTGATTCATGAGCGGGTTTCAGTGTGACTGCAAATTCATATTCAGATAGAATTACTGCGTGGAGGAATGCAAATCCTAAAATAACTTCTCGTGAAACAGCTGTGCACCACTAAACTGACCATTTTCTTAAAAATAGAGCATCGTATTTCACGCTTAGCAGAATAACACACTGGCATGGACACTTACCCATGCATGGAAGATTTCCGAGAGCGTGGAAAACTATTATTACTGTTAGTAAACCTATGTATTTGCTGCAGCTTGGGAATAAAGCTATTCACTTTCATATGACACTCAAATTGTCTGTCATGCCACATACATTTAGTTTAATAGACATCCTTTTAGAAGAACTTATGTTTTCACCAATATTTTGTATCTTATAAGGCTGCTTGCAACATTCAGCCAGTTATGAACATTTAAAAGTTCTGTAAACTGACGGATCACATAATTTCGGTTCTAAAAGGAAATGACTCCGATCTTTTAACATTTAGGAATTTTGTGTTAGGATTAGTGTATTAATATTTTACCGGTTTCGAAAGTAACGCAACTTTTCAAACTACTAAATAAGAGGTGGTTTAAAATCCTGGAACGTATACATTTTTGTGATTTAATTAACTTTATTTATCTTCATGCAAAATGTTATTTCTTAAAAGGAATGTGGCATTTTTCAAAATCTGTATAAGTTTTTAACAACAGAAAATAGTCTCTATTTCGGTGTAAATAATGTTTAAATTTGATGTAATTTTTAATTAAGTTTAAAAAAGTGTTGATACATTCCAGTGAATAAATGTTTCTCTTGATTTAAACATTAAATGTATGCATAATTACATGTTGGAAACGTCTGCTATTTAGTTTGGCAATGGTTAAGATTTACTGCAAATTCTTTTTATATATTTTTAGTTGGTATTGGTGATATTTTATGTCATATCCAATTATCAGAATCATATTTTCTTATTCTATGTGGAAAATTTATTTTTCTGTAGTTTTTGGCTATAAAAATGTTTTTCTTATACAAGATCTAATTCATCTGATAAAGAATTATTTTGTTGCCTTAGCAACATACGCGTCTGTGAAACAAATGAGCAGCTATATACAGTTTCAGGAACGACATTGTCTTTCTGATAATATTGGAATAAAATCTCGTACAGCTAAACGATTTATGTTGTTTAAACTCCCTTTTTACATTTTTAATTTTACAGCCTGTAGGTTTAAATAAAGGAAATAATACGCTATTATCCTCTGTTAAATTTCACTGGCAATTTCTTTTCCCTCGTAAGAAAGACTTATTTCCCAATCTTTCTATCCAACCTTAACCGAGGTTCAACACGCAACCATTAAAGTACCAATATCGTCTAAATAAAGATGAAAACACTTGGGGAGAGCTTGTAACGTTCGAAATCTTGGTGCTTGTCTTATCCAGATACGAATCTTGACTTTTTGACTGTGGTCATAACCAATGCGCTAGATTCTAAAGCAATGTTACACCGAGGGACTCCAGATACCGGTATTATAGAACTCTGAGCGTTAAATTACTCTGTAGGAAGCCTCAACTCTGAAATGTGGATTCCATACAGAAACGTGTGTGTCAGATGCATCTTCTCTTAATACAAGAATTCTTACAGGTGTATAACCAACAGGCAAAGTGTTTTACCTTGAGAAACTGTAAGTTTAGGAAAGTATGAGAAGTGGGCGTTAGCTTTGGGTCAAAAGCAACAATATTTTTAGAATTATATTTTTGGACACGTACTAATATATTAAAGGTTTTTTCTGTTATAAATAAGTACTTCAAAAGGGAAATATTATTAACATGACACCATGCATGATTGGAAATTGAAGCAGATACTCCTAGTGTCTACCTTTTAGTATAATAAGTAAAATACTCAACTATTTACATATAATATGGGGCGTTTCAATCCCTCCCGGCTACTAATCTTATCTTACAATCTTCGAACTAATACATTTAATTCAATAAAATCTTAAATAGGCATCTTTAGGTGCATTAACAGCCTGGTTACGGGTAACTAATTTCTAGCCTGTGTGTCCCGCATGTCAATGAAGGCCAATTCCGTATTCGCTAGTGTGGCGCATGTGACTGTGCTGTAGTCACGGGATCCTTAACAATCATCGCGTCCAGTACAACATGTACAATGCAACACAGCAGAAGAGCAGCACATATTAATCGTCTATAAAACTGAAGGACTGTATCGACGAAGAGTACAAACACTTTGGAACTCGTAAAGAATATTGAAACTTTTTGCCATTTATGAGGACTGAGGAAAACCTGGCAAAAAAACCTCAGTCAGGGAGGACGGTCCTGGTGGAAATTGAACCGCAGATCTCCCGCTCACGAGTCCGCGCCTTAACGATAGCACGTAGATCCGTGTTATATGTCACTGAATACGTCCATCAGTTGGGAAATTATATGAGAACCAGGGGTCGGAAGCAAATGAAGCACTCGGTAATGTATTTCAGTAGTACAAGTGTTACTGTGCTGTTTTTGTGACTGACACGTGACAATGGACATATCGATAATTATGTTACACCTTCTGAGTTGGGAGTAAAATTTGATCACTCATAAATACAGAATGTGGTTGGGATATCAACAACTTATATTACGTCATACAAAATAATTGTATGCTCCAAAACTTCTAAAGTTCGCGGTTTCGTTCTCGGCTGAGATCTAAAATTCACAATGCAAATCCTCCGAGAGAGACTTTAAGTTATGGTCCCATGTCATACATGTTCGGCACGTTAAATAACTCCAAACTTGTATGTTAACTCCCTATCAGATAACAATGGAGGCGATGAGCTCATCACCCATCACTCTGCCCTCTGTAGGCAAATATGCGTAACTAATGATATAGTAACCTCTTCAAATATTTTTACCCACTGTAGTGCCATAAAAAAGAAATCATTTTACAATTATACAGTTGCAAATATTCTTCAATCTACTAATAGTACAGAGCTATTCAATTAACTTGCGGTGTTTTGCCTCTACAGGTAGCGCCCCTCGTTAATGTCTGAACATAGATAGGCGCCGACACAACCATACACATTTTCTTAACTACTTTAAAAGCTTTTACTTGCTAACTTCATGAAGGCAGGTACTGAAACTGGCAGGTCTTTAAAACGCTATCCATCACTCGCTGTAGTTCACGTTGAATAATGCTGACTACTTCCTGGTGGATGTTTCGTTTCAGTTTTTCCAAGTAATGTGAGTTTGTCTTGCACATGCTATTTTTTAGTATACCCCAGAAATTAAAGTCGCAAGGAGTCGGGTCGGGAGGACAAAAGTGGCCACAAATACTTACTAATAACTCTGAAATACTTTCAATATCTCTCCCGAAGTATGAGCTATGGGAGAAAGTTGTTGAAATAAGATTAAATTCTCTTAGTTAACTCTCTGCAGAGAGAGAGAGAGGGAGAGAGAGAGAGAGAGAGAGAGAGAGTAACCAGGAAGTCCAAATGGCCAAAATTTACATTTATTCATTTATAGCCAAAAACATTCTACAACGCTTACCGAGTAATTTGATTGTATTGTTTAAGAATAATATTTAATGTATTTAAATGACACTTTAACTTGGAGTTGCAAAATCCCAGCCTTTTAAACGGCACACCCCCACCGAATAGTCTCATGGAATTACGTTTATAATTGTAAAATTCAGAGAGAATTTTGTTCCCTTCAGGTTGGTCATGTTGGTTGTTCTGTTTACCGCCTCCCGTTTCTTACTTGTTTGAGCAGCCAGTTTGTTTACAAGATGCCATGGAGTCAAAGAGAGAACGAAAAACGAAAGTTTCATGGCAGTAGGTGCGTAAACAATGTAACTAATGATCAGAAAAATGTATAAAATGATGTAAATACACCTAGTGTGTCTTGCACTGACAACAAAGAAGTAGAAAGTGTTTCTCAAAGAAAACCCCTCTTCAGGAGTGTGTACATAGTGAAAACAGAGCATACAGTGACTATATTTTATCGGTAAAAAGTGATAAAACGAAGTTGAAACATACCTGGGAGGGAAGAAAAAAAAAACTCGAAAGTACAACATGTTGCAGCCAGAAAGGTAAAAACAGCACAACCTTTTCAATTATAAATATGTTGCACTTGGGTATACTAGCAAGTAACCTCTTCCCGCAGTCCCCTCCCATACGCTAATATAGTCGCAGGCTTCTCCTACTAGTGGCGATTTCACCCCCTCCAAGGCGGATTTAAGAATTGGCAACATAGCTGAGATTCTAGCACACTTTTAGCGGAAACTCGGAAAAAAACTAAATTCGCAATTAATTCATTTACACATGCACTAACCTAAATCTAATCTCGGGTTAATCCTAGAAACCGACTGACCCAGTGACTTGCTGCGGCGAGCTACGGCCTGACGGCCTACGCTCACCTCCTTTTCGTAAATATAAATTAATAGCCGATTGTGTGTTACTATGACAACGGGTTACTCGTTGTAGTGTGGAAAATCTCCTTTAACTCCGGCAGAACCTACGCAGCGTCATCTAACGGCAGAAATCATGAGCAATTACTCATAATAAACAAAATAGATGAGTGCAACAGGAGCCTGAGTACTGGATGAACTATACGGAACAATTACAGTGGATATATTATTTTGTTTTTGTTTTCTTTTTGGGGGGGATGTGTTTAATGCTCATTTTAACTACTGAGGCATCAAAGATGGTGGACACTGATGGTACATGAGATGAAATGATAAATTGAGAAATATTTTTTTTTAAAAAAATAGGAACCATTCCAGACCTAATTTTAGTGTACCTCCGTGGCATTTGCCATTTATGAGGACTGAGGAAAACCTGAAAAAAAAACCCTTAGGGAAAATGATCCTGATGGGAATCGAAGCCCAGCTCACGAGTTCCACCCTTGACGGTGGGTTAAAGGGGTGCCAAAACAATATGCTGGATCTCCCTCCATCTGCTGCAACATTTAATAATTTTAACGTTGTAATAAAAAGAGGTGTGTATGGAATCTATGCAGAAAACTGCTGCAAAGATAATAGACAGTGATGGTTCTACAGATGTAGCTGTTGTGGAACGTGGCAGAAATAGAGACATGCTTCGCTGCATGGTGTTGTATCAGCAATCTTAATCAATACTGGTAAAGTTGTAGCTCTATCAAAACTGTCACATTAATGAGAACTATGAATGCAGTAAGAATTGTTATGGTGGCATGAAGGCTGTGGGGGCAGTCTTTGTATGTGCAAGATCAAAGAGCAAGCGGAGATTGCCGTGTGTAAAGTATCGGCGAAGGGGATTCTAAAGTTTTTATAAAAGTCAAAGAAAGAAAACGACTCAATTTTGATTGAAAAACTGGAATGCATTAGCCATATAAAAAAAAAGAGACTTGAATATAGACTTAGAAAATTCAAAAAGGATATGAAAGTGGGGAAAAAACTGAGTGTTGGTGGTGTAGGACGATTAACGGATGCAGCGAAGGTAAACACCAAAATTATTACGGTTTGGCTATTTGGAGAAAGGGAATGTTAAATTACCGCAGCAAGCGGGGTGATCAACATATTTTCACAAGTGTTCTGCCGATGCGCATCAGTTGTGTCCAAAGGGCCCCGAGTCTTGGTGCGAATTTCATCACTTCCTTTGAGAATTATGGAGGAGTTTGTAGGGATCTTACTCTGCCATAATTATTAAAAAAATGTATGTATGGCAAACGTCATAACTGCAATGAGAGTCTGAATAACTGATATGAAAATTTGTGCTTGACATTGCGAATATGTCAACATTTGATGATGGTGCATGTCTGGAAGAAAAGTGTTGGAGAGAATGGGCATTACAGTTGACGATAATTGTATGAAAGCTATTCTCAGCATGGAAACAACATGAGCTTATTTTATGGACATCGAGCTTCAGAATTAATGATCAAGGGGGGGGGGGCAGCAGAAGAAGAGAAAAACACCAGGAGATGAAGGACAGCCTGATTATTGCCCTGGAAAGTTCAAGAACTGAGCATTGTTTGCATTTTTGCAACAGAAATGTTTCCTCTTTCTCAGCTATAGGTTGACCAATCGGTTTAACATTTTGCGTACACATAGCAGAAGTGATTGAAAACACCAGGAACTAGGACTATTTTAATTGCTTCAACATTTCACATAAATGCATTGCAAATGTTTGCTAATACTTTTAGCATATTTTTTAAAAACATAAAAAATCATTATTAATTTCAAACAGCCCATAGGAATGATTCTAGTTCTTAATTCATAATGAAGCTCATAGAATATTTGGGAAAAAGATCAATCCTGTTGTTTTAATATTTGATAAAAAAACATGTCCTATGTTTTAGAATTTAAATTTTTTATATCGTCATTACTTTTTAAAATTTAATCTATATGCACTTAATCAATAAAAAATCAGGATAACTTAATTAAATCTTGTTCCATTTGTCTATTATTTAAAAAAGGTAGGATTAAAACTTTAAAAAGTGGTAAATATAATGTAATTATCTCTATTTCACACTTCCCGGTTACCTAAAAAAAGAAGAAAATTTCTTCGCTAAGAACTTTACTCTTGTTCGTTTCTTAGACTGAATACTACCAATGGCCGAAATTTGTAATACCTTGAATTTTTATATTTGGGAATATTTCTTCAAATCGTCTTTGTACTTGACCAGCATATTGAGTTAACACACATGAATCATAAATGGAGTAGAAAACATGGTCCGAGCCATAATTCACTTTGCAATGTAAAAGGCACACCACTCATTATAACTGAGGTGTACTCAACCACTGTTAGATCCACACTGATCGCCTGATCATGTTTCAGTCAATGGTGGGAAACACCAAGATTTGGTTCGTAGTTCTTTGAATCGCTCCGTATTAATAAGTTACACTCTCCCTTCTAAAATATTTTACTGATACAAATGTACGTAGATAATTATTGCAACAACAGATAATGAATACTCTTAGAAACGTTTTGTTTATCCCAATTTCTCAAAGTATTCCTCCTGGCAATGTGTGTAACGCTCCATCCTCTCTGAAAGCATCCAGGACTCTCAGTTTCCGGCACTGCAGATAGCTCCTCGTATGCTGCAACCACTTCTTCGGGACTAGAAAATTGGTGACCTCGAAGTCGGTTCTTCACAATACAGAAACAGGGAGAAGTCGCATCGTACCACGTCGAGACTATAGGATGGATGAGTAATTTAGTTTTGCCTCAGTTCCTTACTGAAACTCATTGTCACATCAGCGGTGTGAGCTGATGCATTGTCATGGTGCAAAAAAATGTCCCTTAGTTCTGTCTTTGGACGCCGTTCTGGACTTTTCTTAAACACTTTTGCAAGGCAAACTTCTGTGTACATAGTAGTAACAGTTCCCTGATTTTTGAACACAACGGTTGCCGCTTGGGAAGAACAAAGAGGCAACCATTTTCTTTCCCACCCCACGCTCCTTGGCCTCTTGACGCAGGGAAAACCCAAATGGAGGACTGGATTTTTTTTCTGCATCGAACTGACATGTTCATTTTCGTCACGTAATAATATCTGAAGCGCAGTTAAATCTTTGGAATACTTCTTGGCGCCATTCCAACCTGTGTAGCATCCAGATAAATATGGGGCATCCATCTTGAAGAAATGAGCAGGGTGTACATGAAGGATGGTTGAAACAATGGGAGAACTAATCGCTAATGCCAGCTCGATGTGCATGTAGGTTAGTCTTGGATCTTCCTTGATCATTGTTTTCACAGAGATCATGTTCTTCTCAGTCGCTAATGTTGTTGGTCTCTTCTCTTCATCTTTAAGAGAATACCGACCCCTCTTTAATTCTCCAAACCAGCAAAACACAGTAGCAAATGAAGGAGAAAAGTGCCCCTAAAGCTCCCTCAAACGCTCAAGGGACTACGTTTCATTTAAGCCACATTTGAAATCTTACAAGATCATCAAACGAAAATACTCTCTCTGAATCTCCATTGCAGTTACAACAACTTCACACATTCCACCCTGAAAACGTAAATGCAGGAAAATGAATAACATAAAAGAGCTTTGCCTGCTGCCATGGCAGCACCAAAATAAACAATTTTGACTAGGCAACAATGCTTTTCCTAGGGGTGGCCAATACTCCGTGTCTCAATACTTATCTAGTGACCCTCGTATAAGAGAGAAGCTCGTGTATGCAGGGATAAGGATCATCTAAGTATTTTTGTTTCGCCAATTGCTAAGTTCTTTCCAAAAAATGACTGGAATGGATGAATATGATAACTAAAATTAATCCGGAGTCTTTAGCATGTAATGTTATCCGTCGATCAAGGGAATAAAAAACTCCGAAAAAAATGACTAAGGCAAACCTGGTTCAACCATTACCAGATCCAAACTAATAGCCAGAGGCTACTGTGACCTTGTTTCAGTCAACAGCGAGTGTACAAGCTCAGTGGAAAAAACATTTCAAATTGGTTTATAGTTTATTGGATCGCTCCGTATAGGGACATATCAGTATTATATAACTCAGTAGCTTAAAATTATAAATAAAGGAATTTCAACACAATATATGATAGAAATCTCAGATGTAGCAATAAAATCTTATTTTTTTCATACTAAACTATAATGTGCCTAAAAGAGGAGGGAGGTCTTTTAAGACAGTTGCTTACTGGGCTATAAGTTGGATCGATTCTGGTGATCAAGTGGTAGTCACACTTGCCTCGTAGACTCAAGATCGCAGCCAGAATCATGTATTTTTTCGGGCTTAAAAACCCTAAGTATGACTCTCTTCGGAGGGGAAATAAATCTATGGGTGTCATAGATTTACGGCACGTAAAAGAACCTAAAGCCTGAATGAAGAGACCTCTGAGCGAAATTTATTGGCAATTTCACTCCCCTGAACTGAATTGGACGCTGATGACTTGAGATGTTAAAGAGCGTCCATAAATAAATTAAGTCAAGTCATAATGGTTACCATAAGAAATTAATAAAATTATATGTGGTTAAATATAAAGCTTGGCTTGAAATATTTGCCTCAAATAGGTCTTTGTTTTTCAATGACAGACGTGCATGTGGAAGTATCGTGGTTATAAATTTCTATTGAGGTGTGTACATTTCGTGTAAGCTTTTAATGTCCCATACCGTGGGCATTCAGAGCTTGAAAATGGTTTTCATATCGAGCAGGTTTTCTGCACGCTGATTTTATGTATTTCAGAAATAAAAAACAATGCATAGGTACTGTAATATCCGGAATGAATATCAAAGGAAACATGTGTGTGCAGAACACGTGGGAAAATGTGCAGCACATCAGAAAAACAATTTCAGTTCCCATATTCAAAAATAAAAACGCAAACATCACTTTTGTGTGAATAAAAATCATTACCTGAAAGGGGAAAAAAGAATGAACTACCATTTTGCTACAAAATTTGTGTGTGTGGGTGTGTACATATGTGGCCTGTAAAATTAACAATCTGCTAAAGAGGTAAAACGAGATATAACCACATCCAGACGCCGTGACTAATATTAAAACAAAAAACCTTTTTTTTTAGTAACAAAGTTCGCTAGTTTTACATACAGTGAGGTTAATTGAGTTACTTACTGTCTGAGCTGGGCTGCTTACTAAGAAACTGCAGCCGCCATATGTTACTGAACCAGGGGTGCTCTGAAAGTTCTCCGTCTGATTCAAAGATGTAATGGAAATGGCAAATGACTATGATAGTTGTTAAATATTATCCTTTAGATGGCACGCTGTAAAGTTTCAAACACGTAAATGTAGTCACCTGTTTGTGATGATCGTGTAAACAAACTAGTGTTAACATTTTCTACACAATGTGTAAAACTGAAATAAATATGTGATAAAGTACTTCGTTTTAGAGGGTTTAACCCCAACATAAATACAAAAGGAGTTAGATTCCACATTAAAGGTTCTTCCCCTCGTTTTCGATGGTTAATATGTTGAATTTAAGCATGGTCGTACATACATACATTCAAGACGATGAGCGCTCAGGGCATCCCAAAACTGCTACGGCCGACGAGATAACAAAAATTTACACCGCCCATATTCAATGATCGCCGATTGAAGGTACGTGAGTTGGCTGACATTGCAAAGACCTCGTTGGGCAGTGTTCACTACGTTTTACATGACATTTTGGGTATGAGAAAACTTTCCGCTCGATAGGTGCCGAGTTTGTTAACAATGGACCAAAAAACATCCAAATAAACATTTCGCAAGAGTGTTTAGATTTGTATAAACGAAATTCTAGTGAGTTTTTCCAACTATTTATAACACGAAACATGGATTCAATACCACATACCAGAGACGGGTCAGTCCAAAGAGTGGGTTCCTTCTGTAGGAAACGTCATGGCTACGGTTTTCTGAGATTCTCATGACGTGCTGCTCATAGACTACCTCCAGAAGGACAGAACCGTTAGCAGGGAGTATTGCACTTCACTACTGGACCAACTGAAGGATGCTATTCAGGCTAAATATTCACTGCTGATAACTACACGACTGTTACTTCCAAGTGCTTACACATCCGCGTATTCGCTGAATTTACCTCCCAGTTATTACTTTTTGTTCCCAAACCTGACGAAATGTCTACGTGGGCGAAGATTCACATCAAAGGATGAAGCTGAGACAGACGCTTATTTTTCACAGTTGGACAACTCTTAGTTTGCTGAGGATATTAAAAAGTTGAAAAATCGTTGGACTAAATGTATCGATTTATAAGATGACTATGTTGCGGGGGGGTGACATTCCTGTTAAATCTTCTGTTTTCTTGGTCAGGCCGATAACTTTAGAACACTCTTTAGAGCTATTTCATCTAACTTTTCTTCCGTAAGAACAGGGCAATTCGGAACGTGCTTTTTGTCATTGAGGGATCTCGTTTCTGGTAACTTTTTAACAACTTGGCGAACATTTTCCCCTCTTGAAATACGATAACCAGGATATTTTCTTCCAAATTGCTTCTCTGCAAGAATCCGTATCGTATATAAAAAAACCATTCTACAAGATCGCATTATGTTAGAGGCGTAACTAACGAAGAACAAATAGAACACACAACAGGCGTCTCCCTCAAACTAAATACAAGCTGCTAACTGAGCATGCATTCATTATATGGCCTTGATCATTTACTTCTCTCAGTACGCATCCGCACTCTGCGGGCCCTTAGTTCAAATAACCTCACTGCACGATTAAATGGAGAACAAAGAAGCTGAAATTAATAATGGATTATTTTAAATTGCCTTTTTCTTTATTTTAGTTTTTAAATTTGTTTCTATCGGGCAAACTTACGAATTGTATGCACTGTTTTCTCCATTTTGCCTAACCTTTCGTCGATCTTGCAACACCAAAACAAATTTTATTTTTGTTTTCTTCTGTTGTAACACTTTTCGTTATGCTTGATCTCACAACGTATTCCTCTAATGTTGACATATTCTGGTAAATTTCAAAAGACAATTATCCTTCCTTTTAGGTATTTGCTCACATCTCTTTCCACCGCCGCGGGTGGCCGATATCGTTAAGGCGCGTACTCGTGAGCGGGAGGTCTGGGATTCGAATCCGTCATAACCGTGCTTCCTCACTGAGGTTTTATCCAGGTTTTCCTCAGTCCTCATAACCGGTAAATGCCGGGGAGGTACCCTAAACTTAAGCCTGGAACGTTTCCTTCCTTAAAAAATCCTTTCCCACAATATAATTTCATTTCATGGATCACCAGTGTTCACCGCCTGTGGTGCCTCAGTAGTAAAAACGGGCGTTAAACCCCATTAAAAATCTCTTTGCCCTACACTCTCCATTTTCCTAGTGAGTTTTTAAAAATTTTATACCGCGAAAGGGGGGGCTTTAAACATTTTAGTATATCTTATGTTTTTAAATAAAATATTTTATATTAGCTAAAGTCGGGTTAGAGGCTTAGCACACTTCCCTATTTCACCCAGACTAAGGGAGACACATAAATTCAATGTTTTAAGCTAAGACTATACTGCAATTAAAAATCTTCCTATTCTGAAATTAAAATTGTTGCATGCAGGTTAAATCATAGATCTATTTGCTCATGGAAACATTAACGTATTTACAATCATTAATTTTCGAAATAGAAATATCTTGCTATACTTATAGAGCTTTACATTAAAATAAGGTTTATAGTAAAATTGTACTTTTGAACAGCTATATATGTACAGTGTGTCCGTAAAGTTATGGTGCAGTTTTGAACAGTCACACAAAAGCAATAAAACAAGATAGAAGTGTGAAGCCTTCTCAAAATGAAAGAAATTCTCTCAAAGTTTGCATGCCCGTTCAGTGCAGTTCAAAATGTCTACCGTCTGTTGCCCTATACACGCATCTAAATGATATTCTAATCAATTCTTCACACGACTGAAGACATTAAGTGTAAAGGAGCGAATAGCTCTCTGTTTCTCTCTCTTAAATGGTTAATGTCGCTGACACCAGATTGCCTGACATAGCCGCAAAAGTAAAAGTTTAAAGGCGTTAGGTCCAGCGAACGTGATGGTCAGGCCTTCCTTCGTGCCTTCCTATCCACCTCTGTGGAAATATATGCAGAAACTGACGAACAGTATTAGCGTAGTGTGGAGGAGCTCCATCTTGTTGAAATTGGACACCTTCGCCTTCATCTTGAATTTGTGACACTGCATACAATTGTGACATGGCAAGGTTGTTGTTTAACTTCACAGTCTGCGCCGTATAGAAATATGAGCCTATAATTATATCATGAGTGCGGGCGCAGCAGAAGTTCACCTTAGGGGTATCATGTTCATACTGAGCGTGTAACACTGCAGTTTGTAACCCGTAAATTGGAGACGTTTCTTTAAAACTTTACGAACCGTAGTCTCCTTCAGGCCTAGATTTCCAGCACTGGTCGATTAGGTATCTAAGGATACCTAATCGACATAGTTTCAACGGATTCAATTCTAACCGAAGGCCTTGCTGAAAGTTTTTGGTTCAACATGCCTCCAGTTTCCTGCAGTTGCTTATCTCATTGGCGAGCTCGTATCACGGATTGAAATTTTGCAAACCACAAGACGCATTGATCTTTGCACAGCTCACAACCCGACTTATTCGCTCACTGTTGAGTTGCGTCATTACCTGCGCGCGCACAACATTTAGCTGTATGCTTCAGAAACCCTTTGACATACTCTTCAATGCATCGGAGGTGTCATCCTTTGGTTTTGTTTCGTTTAGCCATTATTAGTGATCAAAACTGCACCATAACTTTACGGACAGGGAGTATTTTAATTTTTTAAATTTATTGTCGCTTTTCTCTCGATGTCTGAGGATTTGTGGGCTAAATTTTTAGGTGTAAGTCTATAAGAATGAAATGAAATGAAATAATAATGGCGGAAATATGCTGAGAATACTTGACGTCTTAAAGTTATCTCGCATTCACCTTCTCAGATTAAGGAAAAACTCCGGAAAAATCTTACCCAGACAGCTTGACCTCACCGGGAATCGAACCCAGGCCCTCCGAATTATTAGGCACAAACGCTACCACTAGACCACAGAAGTAGTCTTAAGAGCTATATTGTGCTGAAAGAAATCTGCAAATAACGTTCTAAAAAAAAAAAAAAAAAAAGCCTAAAGCAGTATCCACTCACAGGCCACAGGTTAAGAAAATTGCAGTCAATATGTTGATAAAAATCTTAAAAATCTCAAAAAACACAAAAAGCAAAAAATAAAAAATCGTGCTTCTGATTTTTTTGTGAAACCTTATTATAAGTTTGCCTTAAAATGGAATTCTAGGGCATTGTTTGTAACGGTTGATATGATTGAGATTTTCATTAAATATTAATGTTGCTGAAAAAAATGTTATTTTTAGTGGGTTCCTGGCTATTAGGTAAAGTATAGCAGCTAATTTCTTATGATAAAGAAACCCTGAAACCACTCTCTCGATATTGCAAATACCGCCACGGGTGGCCGAGGTCGTTAAGGCACGGATTCGTGAGCGGGAGGTCTGCGGTTCGAATCCCGCCAGGACCGTCCTCCCTGACTGGGGTTTTTTCCAGGTTTTCCTCAGTCTTCATAACTGGCAAATGCCGGGGAGGTACCTAAACTTAGGCCTGGAACGCTTCCTACCTTAAAAAAAAAATATCCTTTCCCAATTTATCATTTCATTTCATGTATCATCAGTGTCCACCGCCTGTGGTGCCTCAGTAGTAAAAACGGGCGTTAAACACTACTCAAAAAAAAAAAAAAAAAAAAAGATATTGCAAATTATAAACTAAAATTAAAACTGAAACATTTTTATAAATCTGTACTTAGAACCTATAAGGAGAACACGGCAGTTCAAATGTATGTGTATAAAGTAATTAGTACTTTTATATTTTATTATGGAACTATTTTAAAATACCTTAAAACAGATGTGTGGATCTCCAGGTACATGTAAGGAGAGATGGAAACAATTGACTGCATCTCATATACAGTAGAGCGTGTTTTTAAATAAAAACACTGACGTTACAGTAAACAAATGAGTTAACAGCGAAAACTTCGCTTGTTTTCCTTTGACATGCACTTAACGCTGAAGTCTGAAAAACAAGGGCACATAACACTTAAAGCTTGTCATGTGTAAAACTAAACAAATCGATTCTTTGAACAGGTATAGGTGCGAAAAAACAACAACAAACAAACATTGTTCTTCCTACCGTGACGCGAACTCCAGACTACAAAGCTAACATGGGCTTGAGTTCAAAAACCGTTCATATAGCTGAAGTCATTTTAGGACAAAGGAATTATTGGACAAAAAGTGTGAAATAATCCTTTACAAGAAAATACGATTTTATCTAATACTAAGTGAGAGAATTGTTTCCCACAGAAGTGTTTACCCATTTGTATTTTATTACTCCAAATTTAGAAACAACTAATATTTTGTTGTTATATGCAAAAAAAAAAAAAAAAAAAAAAATTGAGGATTCTGATTTTTAAGACAGGCAAAAAGTCACTTAAAATACTGAAAATAGGGAATAATAAATAGGCATTTATTAAAAGTAAAAATATTACTATCACTCTTATTAATGAAAATAGGTATTTACGATACTTAATACTTTCTTTATCACACAATCCAAGTACTTAAGCTAAGCTTACTTTTCTTAGTTACAAGAAAAACAAGATGTTTTTCTAAGGTATCAAAAATGCACAATGGTTTCTCGTCGAGTTCATTTTCTGTTTATGCGTTTATAGGGAAATGAAGTTAATATCTCACCCACTTCCGTACTCAGCACGTTTATTGCACAGCTGTACCGCCCTCTTCTTTCTCGCTTGAAATTTTTTTGCCAAATTTATGCAACTGAGAAGTTACCCCATCATAAAATTTCTACAGGTGTCTAGCGCAGGTCATACAAGATCATTCGCCAGTACTATTCAAAACTCCAGTACTTCCGTTATCTTCTCTATTTAATGGTATTCGTATGCCCGAGGTAACCGTGCATTTCTTTCATTAATGAATGTTCTGCTATAGAGCTTACATGAATGAGTTGAGAAAGTTTTTGACTGCTTGAAAAGAATTAAATGTATAACAATATTATCGATATATATTTTATAAGGTGAACATGCTATTTAATTTTTATAGCTTTTTATACTTATATATATTGAAATTATTTGTATGCTTTTTAAATTTCGTAAATAATCGTAGAAGAAATACATAACGATCAAAAACGGGAGAAAAGAAAGAGTTTTAAACCTAAAATGGGCAAGGAAGGCAAAACAGACAAAAAAGGTATAATAAAAACTGGGCTCAGCGATTCCAAGTGTACGGAAATTTCTATCTGTCCCTTAAATATACCCACCCAGGTAGGGAAGATATTTTGCCAACCTCCGGGCTCAGTTTATAGGTAACTTTGTTTGCATACTAATGGTGTAACACAGTATCATCTGTTTACGTGGTAACAAAGTTGACGTTCTATGTGTCAATGTATAATGATCAAAAATCATTCTGATGTTAATTCATTGTTTGACGGTTGTTTAAACACAAGCATGTCGGGTGACAGTGTAAAATGAATGACTGGAGTTTGTGATGTAATTCAATGTATTTTCTGGAGGAGAAAACGAAAGGATATTCTTGAGTGGCTTTTTACCTACATTGGGTGATGCATGCCATTCCTATGAAGTCCTTCAACTTTGAATAAACAAGTTCAAGCATCGAAGACGAACCACAACCTGGAGCTCCAACATGAGCTGTCAGGCCAGAAGTCGTCCAAAGTCTATGCTTTTGTGTAGGCTGATAGACGAGTGGAAGTGCGCGAGTTAGCAGAGGGCACGGCATCTCAGCTGAGCTTTCTTTTTTTTGTTTTTTTAACCCAAACACTTTCAAGGTTGTAGTTCCAGGGTTTTATAACTTAAGTATCATTCTATTCATATTTAAAAAAAATTAATAGCTATGGAGTTGTACACTTTGACTTTACGTATACCGCCACGGGTGATCGAGGTCGTAAAGGCGCCGACTCGTGAGCGGGAGGTCTGGGGTTCAAGTCGCACCAGGATTGTTCTCCCTGACTGAGGTTTTTTCAAGGTTTCCCTCAGACCTCATAAAGAGAGGAGACACCCTAAACTTAGGCCTGCAACATTTTCTTTCTTAAAATCCTTTCCCCATATACATAATTTCATCTCAAGTATCATCAATGTCCAACGCTTCTGGTGCCTCTGTAGTAAAAACGGGCGTTAAACACCAACAAAAAAATAGATAAAATAAAATAAAACTTTACATGTCTCCATGCAAAATGTTAAGAGGCGTGAGATCAGCAGAACGTGGAGCCCAAATACCGCGTAAAGTCCTACCTGCGTGCAAATGTGACTTCCAGGACTCACGAAATGAGAAGGTGCTCGATCCTGTTGCAAAAACCACCGTTTCTAACATGCAATTGTGGTTAAAGGAAGAACTGCAGCAATTTGAGATACGAAATTGGGTCACATTGGGTTCTACAAAGAAGAATGGTCCATACACCTTAGACTTTGTGATTCCCAACCACACATTCACTTTTGGGATGTTTCGTTCCCACTCAAGGATCTCATTTGACTGTTCGTCTGCCCACACTCTGCAGTTGTGTGTGCAACATGTGTGGAAGGTGCATCATATTTGACTGTTTGTCTGCCCACACTCTGCAGTTGTGTGTGCAACATGTGTGGAATGTGCATTATCGTTAAAGAGTACATTTTGCAGCAAATTATCTTGCAACAGATCGGCACACATTGCTTTGCGACCAGCATAGTCCTCCCTTTCCAGCTTATGTCAGGGCTGGAGGTGATATTTTCAACGTGTAGTGGAACATTTTCCCAAAGTCAGTTGATCCAACTTCCACTTGAACCTCCTGGTAAGTAAATCCTCTCAAATGCGCACACACCACAACTATTCTTTCTTCAGCGATAGTAGTGTCGATCCTTATGGTGTAGTGGTACTTACATTCTAAACCCAAGATCGCGGGTTCAAACCCGGCCAGGATCGATGTATTTTTTCGGAAGGGAAGTAAAGCCGTGGGTCCCTTGTCGTACATTTACGGCACGATAAAGAACCTAAAGCCTGAAAGAAGAGGCCCCTGAGCAAAATTTGTCAGGCGTTTCACGCCCTGAGTAGATAGGGACGCTGATGATCTGAGATTTTAAAGAGCGTCCGTAAAAAAATCAAATAAAAGTTCAGTGACAGCATCTTTGAGGTCACATGTATAAGAAACACATAATCAGCTGTTTTCTCAAAAATGGGTCAAAACTTTATAATCACCCTGTATATTTGTAATGTGTACAAGAATTTTAAGTAATGGAAGTCTTAAATTGGTTGATGTATCGTTGTAGGGTTGGTTTGTTTTGTTTTACTTTCCCGCTAATCACCGAGACCCCGGTTGGCCGGCTAACCGGCTAATATAATAAATATACAAAGTTATTCCATTCTCCTGTTTTGCATTGCCTGTATTAGGGCCATAGGCAGCCTTCAATAATCTTTTTGGACAAAATGAGGTAATATTGGGAATATAAAACTTTTGTTTAAACCACACTTTGTACAGAACCATTGTGGAAGAGAAAACTTGTGTCCAGCGTTGTTTTAATAAGGAGCATATCGTTACTCAAAGCTTTAACAAGGGCGCAGGAGCATTACTTGCTAATGAGTGAGACCATGGTACTTCTGCCACAAGCTGAGCGTCCTCTCAGCCTTATGAATAATGGAAGGTTTGTGTGGGCACGGCAGGTTGCATAATGTAGATTAGAGAAAGCCTAGACATGTCGCCACCCTACATCTGCAAATAGATAACCGGCTACCGCTCGTTTCGATAGCAGTTCCTTGTATGGTATTGCTAATGCAAGTACCCCCCATGCAAAAAAATAATAATATGGTATTGGACATTTCGTAAGTGATTTGGGAATACAGCTTTTCTTGTATTTCGTAATGCTAGAGTTATAGAGTTTACAGTTTAGAATAAGTTTTTACAGTACACTTTTACCTGTTTTTGTGAAGTTTTCAACTATAAGCTTCTGCTATGAGCTTATAGCATTTCGTATAGAGTTTTGTTACGGAGTGACATTTTTGTCAACTACGTTTGCAGGTCAAATATATTCCCCTAATTTTCTTCTGCCATTGAAATAGATTAACAAAAAAAAAAAAAAAAAAAAATAGTGTCTGAAAATCAGCAAAATCAGATATTTAGGAGTGGGGGGGTTACTGAAACCCAACATTTAAAAATCGCTCTATTGGCACCAATTTTTGTTTTTTTCGCAACGAAACTCGGCCTGGATACCATTTAAATAAAATAAGTAAAATATTTTATGAAAGTAAGGGAATTGGAACATTTAGAAATGGCTGTACACCTAAAACATAACTTTTAAAAGCACTTTATTGGTACCCATTTTTGTTTTTCACCAACGAAACGCTGCATATAACGATCAATTAACAAATGATTCATGGAGTTTGTTAAGCAGAAAAATTGGGCTATTAGGTGTGGAGGATTAACATAAAGTGAAAAAGTAAAAATCGCTCTAGCGGCCGCAATTTTTATTTTTTCTACACCTAACTCGGTATATGCCATTTAAATTAAATAAAAAAGTAAAATGTTTTCTTAAAACAAGAGAAATGGAGCCATTAAAAGTGGAAGCAGATCTGAAAACAGAATTTTAAAAATTATTCTAGCAACACCAATTTTTTGTTTTTCCGCAATGATCTAGCGCTCTGTAATAACCTTCACAAATTCCACTTGCTGAGGAATTGGCTTAGTTTACGCAGTTCCTGCGTGACGGAATCTTTCTCTTTAAGTTTATCTGAGTTTAGCTCCTTTTTTCCTCTTATTCGCTTTACCTTATTTTTCCATTTCTCACAACAACCTTACTCTTCTACACGTTATCTTTGTGCTGATGTTTTGTCATTTTACAAGAAATTCCTCTTGTACTCAACAAGTTCTCTCTACTAACTGTTCATACAGTGATGAACATGATATAACCAAGCGCTTAGAATGTCAGTTGTTCAAGGCGACACTTCAGAAAATTCAGTGATTTTAGGGGAAAAAAAATGTTCCAATACTTTTTGGTTAGTGTCATTTAGAAACTTTAAATAAGATTCGCTATAGCAAGGAAGGTCAGAGCGATAAATGAAAATCTGAATTAAAATTGCAAGTTTACACAGAAAATATTTTTTCGCTATGTTTTGAATATTGAAGGAATGCACCGCGAGCGTTTTACTGTTGAATAAGGCAGTTTACGCCTTAAGGAATCAATTTTCTTCACTTAAAATGTAAAATATTTCAATTAAATTTTTATCCCCTTAATATAAATTTCTATGAAATAGCCCAGTTAACTGTGAATAAAAAAATGTATTTCTGTAACTGGCATTGCAAAAACTTTGAAAACTTTAGTTTGTAAATGATTATCAACACATATACTTATAAGTTTACTAAGAAACTGAGGGATTTTTACCTCACATAAATGAAAAGGGAATTTCTGGTCAAGCAGTTTAAATCATAACAAAAGGGGGCAACAGTTGCCAATGCTACACTCATATACTGGCTGTACTGTTGTATCATTCATGCACACACTTTTAAATATTTTCAAACGCCAGTTGTTGACTGACACTCCAAACCTGGGCATCAAATCAGGAATTCAGCCTGAAGAATTTTGGTAACTTTTTTCTCAGTGTTAATAGAGGATAAAATATTCATCACGTGAAACCAGATAAGAGTTAAGTGCAATATCTGGCCGGAAAGATCATGATTGGAGGATTTATGCTAAAATATTGCACATTACTGGAGAAGCCAATAACGTTCTTGTACAAAGCCAATAAAAACTTTGGGAAGCCCAGAATTTGCACACACCGCCTTCAGCAAGGAATCGTCTGGAAGATCATAGTTCAGATCTGGCGATATCTTCTCTTTCCAAGCTTAGCAAACTCGTATGTGAACAGCTTTGTCTCGAAGGAAGTTGATACACGTGATTTATCATGTTGTGCAGCAAGGCAAATGACAAAGTGAAAACGTTGGAAAACAACGTGAGTTAAGCAACACGCTTTAGTTTTAATACTTGGTTAGATAAACTATTTTATTTTCTTGTTACTCTGAGAGTAGTACTTAATTTTGTTCTATTTCCCTTCTAAACATACATTTTATTTAAAGCCTTCAAAGCGTTACTTTTTAAGCTTTGCAAGTTGTGGTTATGGTTGTGGTGGTGATAGATTTTCAACTGGGGCAATGGTTCAACGGATAGTAGTATGTGCTTTCATAGTGCATAGTGCACAGGCACTATGATTTAATTGATTTAATACAATATACTCGACTAGACATTACATATTCCACACTTAATATAAAAATTGATGAATACAGTAGAAATAAAAAGTACGTCACACAGGAGCTGCATAAACCAAGCGAATTCCTCAGCAAGTTGAAATTCATGAACGTTATTACTGAGCGCTAGAGCAGAGAACTTGTACATTGAGTTTACAGAAATTGGGAGGAAGCACTGACTTGTGTCTACTGCGAGGAAATAATTATATATTGGTGCCGCTAGAGTGCTTTAAATTTTTTGTTTTTCAGGCGTACCCTCTACTCCCTGATTTTCAGAAACTATTTCTCTTATTTTATTTAAATTGTCGATTTTCGTTCCAAAATAAACATTGGTGCAATTAAAGTGAGTTTTAAATTTTGGGTTTAAGGTAACCTCCCCACCCTTAGTAGTCTGATTTTGCTGTTTTTTAGAAACTATTTTTATAATTTTATTTCAATGTCACATATCGAGTTTCTTGAGAAAAAACTGGGCCCCTAGTACGATTTTTAAATGTTGGGTTTCGGTAAACAACTCTTAATAGCCTCATTTCGCTGGTTTACGAACTCGATTAGTCGTTTGTTAAGAACAAACAAAAATTGCGGCCGCTAGAGCGTTAAACACCCATACAACTTTTGTTTTCATCATCATTTTTGGTGCATCGATGGGGATTTTAAGAAATATTTCAAAAATCGTTTTATAATAGCTACATTACAGATAAACTACAGCCGAATTGGAGCACACAGAGCAAGATTTACTCAATTTGTTGCTCCCCATCACACCATTCCGTTATCAGGCTTTTCAGTCCTGTACTGCTTTACTTTAATCAGAAATTTGTTCATTCTCTTTCCCTCTTCCTTGTCTGCCAGCATAGCCAAAATGGTTTATCTATGTTTAGACGGAAATCTTGAATATACTGGCAGAATGTAAAAATACGGAAGAATGAAGGGAAGGCATTTACCATGCCCTATTATAGGATCAACTTCTTAATCCGATTTCTCTGGTGACCATAATCATTCGCCATGCCCCTGTGTCATGCGAGCTCCAAGCTAGCATTTTGATCCCCCTCTCGTATTTTATTCTTGATTATACTTACAGTGAAACCTTCTTCCTGAGTTGCGCAATTGTTTGCTGTCTATCCATATCCCTCAAGCAGTTTTTATCCTTCCTCCATACACTCCTATTCCTCTGATCCGATATCCAAGTGGAGACAAGCCCTGTTATCTCCACTCTGTTTCTTAATTTGGATGCCCATGTTATGCTTTCCCCAGCATTAACTGTTCATGCTCACTCAGTACTTCACTAATACGATTTAAACGTACATTGTGTTGACACAGTATAAAATGTGCAAACAATGGAATATAATTTTAATACATTTTGATGGCACACTTCTGATCAATCTAAGACTCTTCGGCTTACGGTCGGTTTGCCCTTTTTTGGGTTACTCTGTGTGTCTAGTGTTGTTCACTAAAAGGCTGGGCTAAAAGTACTTACTCGAATGTCGAATCACCTCTTAGGAACAAGATAACCTCGAGGTTTCTTAGATTAGAATTGGGCCACTATTATGGTAAGCTGAAGATTCATGGTTGGAATCGCGGCTGTGATGTCAAACTTGTCCCATCTGTGGTTTGAAGTTGTGATATGTCTGAAGGTAACTCAGGTGTAGTCTCAGCTCAAAGAGAGCATATAGCGAGAGTCTAGTAAGAATCTGTTTCATATGGAGCAACCTTTCGGTGATAAAGTGTCATCAATGCATGGCTGATAATGAATATGTCACATAATACAATAAATTAAATTTTGCACAAAGCATTTCAATTGCGTGGGCTGTTCATTCATACTGGGCAATTAAAGAAAGACATTTCTGCCAAAATGTACATGAAAATCATGGTTGAATTTTTTTTGGAAGGATAAGTAACGGAAGAAATGGGCACTTCAGGATTAAAGTTTGGGTATTTTGAGGATGTCAATGGTTAGAGTAAGATGGGCTCCGAGGGGGCTGACACCAAGATAGGGCACGAGGTCCAATATTGTCAGCAGAACTTGCAAATACCCCATGACTACGCGATTTATTCATAATTTGATGGCTGTAGATGAGAGTTGGATGCAAAGAGACCCTGAGTATAAAATACAGTCTGTACAGTGCAAGTAAAATACTATTTAAACATTTAAATTGTTCAATATTTTGGAAAAAAAGCTGCAGGCTATGTGAAGGCAGCTATCATCTGTGGTTTCCTCCTGAAATTTATGCCACAGAAAACGTCCGGAATGAAATTGGGGAGAGCTACCAAACATAATGATTAAATTGTGAGAATCTATCAACATTATCTTTTTTCTATGTTTATTTCAATAGATGTTCCAGCCATCCTACAGAACTGATTTGGTGCACTTGGAATATTTCTTGTGTTGAATTCTGTAAAGATTTCCTCTTGTTTAAGCAATGAAAGTGTAATATGCCTGTGACGTATAGGCTTGCATTGAAATAAAAAAATACACAAAGGCTTAAGGGATGGTTTATGAAGTGTGTGGAGCTACTAGAAGCTATTTTGAAAAAAAATATTTAATTAATAATAGGTTTTTTCATACTAATTATTGATATAAGCTCGTAGCTACAGAATGGTTTCTTAGCTGATTAAGGTTTGTTATTGTTGAACAACTATATTTTAAACTTGTAATAGGAAATATTTTTGAATTTTGAATCTGTTAAGTGGGATCTGGGATACACATTGTAGGTATATAAGCATACTTTCGAATTAAGTTTGTTAAAAAAATAATACACAAAAAGGATGACTTTGTGAACTTACATGTTTCTTCGACTTAAAAGCACTAATTAATAAATGAAAATAAAAATAAATGTTTGTTAGCTTGGTCAGTTAGAGCAAGAGAATGCTGATCTGAATAGAAAGCAGGCTGTGGCTTACAAAGTCCATACAGAAGCTCCCTTGGAGAGTGCGAAGCGGCACAGAAGTCCATTTAGGGAAGAAAAACTATTCTGGGACAACTTTCCTCTAGTTGAACATACCTTTCGGACTCTCTCTGCATATAAAATGAACATTAGAGTACCCATATCCACTAGGGCAAAATTTTGGACCTTGTTGAAGGAGTTTACGAAATATTAATGTGGAACAAGGACAGGAATGTTGACTATAAGCAAGGAAAGGGTAGACAAACTTCATCAAGACGGAATTGCTTTGGCGGTACTCCATCATCCATTCCATTCTTACCTCTTGACAGGTCACCTAGTTAGATGCAAATTCTCCCCCGTGGTGTCATGATTAAGAATGGAATTAACACGATTTACCTGCCTAACAAGCTCACTGCTAATATGCACGCGAGTGTACATGTCTTCAATATATAACACCGGACTGGAAATCTTGACAGATGGTCTTTAAGCTAAACCAGAAGCCTTGGGGTCGCATTCTTTTACGTACTGTCACTATTCGCTTTAAACACTCGCATTCTTTGCCTGATTGTGTGACGGAAAGTAACATTATTTTGTACATGAAAAGGTCTATTCAATATCGATGCGATTTGAGTATCATTAACGTAATGTGCAATGAGGTTATTTGGGGAATGGGCCGCCTAACTGCGGATGCTTACTAGGGAAGTGCAGCTGCCGCACCGGCAAGAGGCAGATAGAATCGGTGCGCATAAAATTAGTATTCATATTTTTACCGAAAGCATAAAACAATGCTCTATTTAAACGATGATAGTAAACACTAAACTGTGCTATAAGAAATGTTTAAAATGATGATCTTCAAAGCCGGTACACTGCCGGTATCTTCTTAGAAAATTCCTGTATTTCATTTCTTCTTTAAGAACACGGTGGTTAGAAACATGTTCCTTGTCAGAGAGACCCGGTCTCTCGTAGCTTTTTAACAAGTTGGCAAACAAACTTCTCTATCTGAAACACAATTTCCAGGATGTTTTCTTCCGAATCGCCTTAGCACTTCTCTGCAAGAATTTGTTTTCACTTGTGTACTCGTATCCTAGATCATTACTAAGAAAGAACAAATAACAAACAAGTTACACACAATGAAAGCATGTAGAGACACAACCATCGCTAACAAAGATTCCTTCAAATGAACAACCAGCTACTACTTGTACATGCACTCTATGATCTTGAGGATGGGCTCCTACTAGTAAGCAGCCGCTCTCTGCCGGCTCGTAACTGAAATATCCTCACTGTATACTTTTTTAAAAGTAGGAGATAACTTTAAGTGTGCATATTTCCTTCATTTTCCATACATCTTATAAAATCTGATTTTGATTTATTACCCTCCAAATGGGATTTTTGCATCACTACGGCGAGTCTATTTCTGATTGTTGTGGTCGAATTACAGATTTTTAACGAAAGTAAAATTATATTGCATTAATTTATATTTGTTAAAAGCTATTACAATACCTATTCAATTTCGTATCAGGTTTATTCACGGTTGATGCGAATGTGGGGGGCAGTGTTTCAGGATCATTTTGGTGGTTATGTACCCAAAATTTTTAGGAGCTGGTTCATTTACACATGCCTATAACCTAATACATCATTTTACCTATAATAAAAGTATATTTAACAAACAATATTAAATCCAAATGTGCATAACTATCGAATGAAAACATTTCCTTGTATTTTTTCATTATTGTCCACCAACCGATAGTAAAACATATTTGTATTGCATTACTTCACTACAGTTGCAAATCACCTCTTGACTTGACTTGATGGAAAACGCCTATCAATTAGTAAGAACATATGGAAGATAGAAGATGCCAAATCTGTGGCATATAGTAGATGCTCCAACAATTTAAGCTTCAAATTCGTAAATTTTCCCAAAGTTGCCACTTTTATGAGCATGAAACAGGCTTTCTTCTGCAAACCGGATATCGAGTATTGGGTTTTTATTAACGTCCCAAAATGCTGATGTCATAATCTTTTCTGCAGATATCTTCTTTGGCGCTGAACAACTGCTTCTGTCGACTAGTTTCACTACTGTTTCGGTTCCGGGTGTGACCAATTCAATTATAAGTTAATATCCAAAATCAGTTACGTGCCTGTTAAAATGCTCCCAGTGCATTGTTTTATTTTCATATGAATGCATTTTGGCCTACTGTTAACAAGCGCGATAAAGGTTTTTCATATACAAAGCTTCATGTAAAACATAACCTAATTATTGTTTTGAAGTGGAAATAACCTCACGTTAAGTGGTCCGACATTTAATAACATAAGATGTACATATTGTCGCAACCCCATTAAATTTTGATTCGTTACATTTCATAAGACTTCCTAACTACCTGGGGGGATGGGGTTGCGACCCTACGTCTATTCCTTATTAAATCAGTGAAAATCTAAAACCTTACTGGATCAAACACAAAACAAGCATGAGGTTGTTATGATTGAGGTTCGCAGACAAATTTGTATTCATTTCAAGTATTTCACATTAAAAACTATAACTTACACGTTTCTTTGTTTCTGGTTTCCCGGAGCTGATGTCCTATTCACGTCATATATTCCTCATTACTTTCTCCAGACTGACGCCACGCCACGCTGTCTAGCTCAACGGTCAAAAGTAACCTGCCTCCCCTCAATGCCCTAGTCCATCTTTTTGTCAAACTGTGTATTTCCTGCCCAACCGTCTAGCTAACAATATATAGCAATAATGCATTGACAATGCCTTAATAGCACACAAACAATGTTCTGTAGCATTGCCAATGCATCATTACTGCTTATATTCGCAACAACACTTGTTCAATGAATTGTACAGTTACACTTTTTGGGCGTGAATCATCTTCAAGGTGATATATAAAATTCAGGAGCTGATTTTTAATCGTTTAAAAAAGAAAAAAGAGCCCCTATACGTTTTCATAAATGTGATATGATTTTCTTTTAGCATTAAAACTATTTTTTACAATTAACTTTATCACTGCACGAAACTAAATTGTATTCATTTTATACACACAGAATGTTAACTATAGAACGCTGTACTAAATAAAATATTTGACATAATGAATTTATATTTCAAATTAATGATTAAAATGGAAATACCAAAGTAAAATCACTTGCTTGACTGTCGATAGTCGAGGTACAGAATTTTTCAGACCGCCCTCGTAATTCATATTCCTTAATTTTTTTAATGCTAGAAGCAATCATACACCACGTTAAGGGTTTTCTGTGCAGGAATATATTTATAATTTTCATAATTTTGTATTAAATCTATGAAAATATGCACCGAATTTCCATTCCTGGTTAAAAAGCAGGGAGGGACATAAACATAAAGAAGACATTTATATTACTTGTTAAGCCAGAAACATTCATTAAATCGGCTTTAATATCCTTTGAGAATATAAAATAAAATAAAACTTCTTAAACTGCTCCATTTTTTGCATTAAAATTCTGTATAATTAGTACTCGAGAGTATTAAGGCTCATATGTCACTATTGCACTAAGTTCCGCAGTGTGAAAACGCCAGCACATATATATATTCCTACCATGGGGGATTCTTGATTAAAGCAGGAGTACCACCCGATGAGATGAAAAACAGGGCTTGCTTTCTCTCGGCATAATTTTCGAATGCTATTGAACGTCAATACGGGTCGCAGTGACGCCTTGCTCGGTGTTTAACGTCAAAAGAAGGATATTTCGTTAAGAGCTGACCTCTTGATCCAGGAAATTTCAATTTAGGTAGTGTTTGCTATTGACTTTTCAAAGCCAGAGCTCAATAGCTAAGCCCCAACATACACGAGCTGGTTTACAGTATGAAAGATTCTAAGGTGTCCCATATATAACCCTCTTTCCTAAAGCCTCGATGTCCTTGTAGTATAAGTAACTACATTTTCTTTTTCTTATACTAAGAACGTGGCCGAATGCTTTATACAATGACTCTGAATAATTAATTATTTTAAATTCATTATTATACGTACAAACTTTTCAAGAGAACCTGGCTCATTGCGCAGAACAAGTTTCACAAGTGTCTATAGTTCAGACCATTATCCCAGGAAGCGTTTGACAAGCCAGCACCAAACAAGATAAGAAAATAAACAGAGAAATTTCGCCAAATAAAATGGAGATAAACGCGAGAGGGAAGCGTTCAAAAACAGAAATATAACATAGATAATTTGCATATGTGAGAGTACGAGGTCTCTTCAAAAAGTATCGCGAATTTTGAATTTCCGCGGGCTACGTATATTCGATTTTCGATTGTTTTGTGGCGTTATGTTGGTGCTCATGTCCCTCACTTATGTTGACAAGCTCGGCCATTTTGAATGTTCAGTTAATTGTTGACAACTATTTTTCTTGCACGTGTTTTGACTCGTCTTCGATTTTCGCCCATTAAAAAAAAAAAAAAAAAAAAAAAAAAAAAAAAAAAAAGGAACAAAGAATCTGTATCAAATTTTGTGTAAAAACAAAATTAAGTGCGCGGATGCATTCCGAATGTTGACTGTGGCATATGGTGAAGCTACCTTGGACCAAAGCAGCGTTTATCGGTGGTACAAAATGTTCTCAGAGGATCGAGAAGATGTGAACGACGAACGTCCCGGACGCCCGAGCTCGTCAACAGCAGACGAAAACATTGAAGAAGTGAAGAAAATAGTATTGGCCAATCGTCGAATCATCGTTAGAGAAGTTGATGAGGACCTAAACATATCGATTGGCTCGTGCCATTCGATTTTTGCTAATTATTTGGGCATGAGACGGGTAGCCGCAAAATTCGTACCAAAGTTGCTCAATTTCGACCAAAAACACCATCGCATTAACGTTGCTAAGGAGCTGTTGAACTCTGTCCGCGACGGCCCAAATTTGCTCCAGAGGGTCATAACTGGTGACGAATCATGGGTTTATGGTTATGACATGGAAATTAAAGCTCAATCATCCCAATGAATGCTGCCACACGAGCCAAGACCAATAAAAGTGCGCTAAGTTCGGTCGAATGTGAGGGTTTTGCTTACAGTTTTCTTCGATTGCAGGGGCGTGGTGCATCATGAGTTCTTGCCACAGGGTAGAACGGTCAATAAGGAATATTACCTGCAAGTTATGCACAATTTGCGTGAAAACTGAAGAGGTCCATGAAAGGACGACGTTACGCCACGATTGAGGAGATAAAGACGGCATTGAAGGAGGAGCTGAACAAGATCACAAAAAACGATTTTTTAAAGTGCTCCGATGATTGGAAAAAACGTTGACATAAGTGTGTAATATCTGGTGGGGATTACTTTGAAGGGGACAAAATAGATATTCATGAATAAATAAATACTTTTTGAAAAAACACTAAATTCGCGATACTTTTTGAACAGACCTCGTATATGTGGGACATAGGAATTTAAGTGAGCTTGCATAAAAAACTTCTTACAAAGAATCCCCCCTGGGTTTAACAACCAAAATCGCACCATAGTTCAGTTATGTCATTTTCATACCCTTAAATTCCAATGATTAGCACTGTTCTGCTATATAAAAATGAAATGTAGGGATGTTGAAATTCGGAAATAGCTCCGGTAAATGTTCATTTCTTAAATCTCTGTTTCCCTGCATTCTGCAGGAATATGCCTCCAGGTATCGCTTTCTCCACATAGTGGATACATTTTTTTCCCTGGAAACATTATATTTTATTGCTTTTCCAAGCGCCTAATCTGAGCCTGCGAGACCACTTTTTCTCTCCTATAGACCACTAATAATCCTCCCTCCCCCACACACGATCTATTTGAGCCTGCAGACTAAGCGATACTTTTTCTGCGCATTGAGTCTCAGTATTTTGCCTATCTATATCCCGCAAACATCTGTAACTATCTGCAAACTACTGGAAGAAGTGCTTGATATCCCCCCCCCCCTATGTTCTTATTTTTAAATTCACACTTTCGTTAAAGATACCAAACTGTTTAAGAACCCCGCAATTTGATGTACCCTTCCCTTGGTATCTTTCGTTTTAGAAACCGCCTTTGTACCTGATCAAGTTCTTCGATGTTTTTCCACCAACAGATTTCGGGTCTCGTAGTCATAGTTGACTTAACATAGTCCGTACATCATCTCCATTGTGCTCAGCGGTGTTTCCTGTATTTTTACCAAAATATTTAATATGCTCTTACTTTTTGTGATACCGAAGTGTTTTGCTATTGATAATATTCATAGAGTAGCATTGCGCATTCTGTATGGGATACCGTTTTTCATGCTCTACTGTATTTTTCATACGCTTTGAATCAGTCGTTTTGAAAATGCTCTGCAGATAATACACGATAGCGATAACCAAAAACTTCCTTGAGAATCAACAGTTCATGCGAATACCAACTGCAATAAACGTAATGGCAATGCAATAGACACTGACCGGTTTTGTCGTTTCGTATATTAACGAGAGGAACTGCTATAAAAGCAGTTAGCTTCACTAGCAACCAAAGTTATACACTTCAGATGGTGGATAAATTATATCTGTCCTAGTTTTAACAGCCCTCGACGCTATTCACAGCCAAATGAGTTTTACTGCCTCGTTGTCTGCTACGTTCGATTCCTCTATAGGCGACTAGGACAAAATAAAAACGTATTATTGCGGGTTTATGTGGCGTATTCGAAGAGGTGATTTCGAGATACATGCGAGTATATTGTCCTTTAGTTGCCATAAAACAGAAAAGAGGCCACTCTTAACCTAATTTTATAAACCTGTTACATATGCATTAGAGGTAGCGCCGTGCCCTAGTGGTCAGACTGCTCCACTCTCAACAATGGTTTGATCTGGGCGGCTGCAAGAGGACTGGCATCCAGATGGGTTTTCTCTCTAGGTCTTCCGGGTTTTCCTGCCTTTCATTCTGCCCTTGTTCCATCGTTATCATTTAAGATACTGTAGTACGTCAGTCTCAAGGACGTGAATATTAAAACTTCTGTCCTCTGCCGCGCCAGTGCGGAACTCCAAGTCTAATGATATTAGCAACTGAGCTCAGGTCAAATCTCTTCTTCGTCCTATCAGGCTGCGTTGTTTACGATTCCAAAAAGTTCTGCTTTCTGTAAATAACAAAGTAACTCCAATGCAAAGTCGCTTCAGCAACAAGGTGAATGTCTACAGAAAGTAAATTTTTGACTATTCATAATTGAACTAGGGAACTGTTTCCAACTTCTTTCTTTGTTTACAGTTCTTTAGCACGTTTTAGGTGCATATGCACCTTTTCAAGGAAAGATAAAATAACCTTCACGAATTTTATGACAATAAGGCTTGTACTGCATGTTCAGGTAGCAGCTTGTAAGTGTGAGGAGAATTTGTCAGCGAGTGGTTGTGCACTTGTTTGTTACTCGGTGCCTTCGTTTTGCGAATTTTATCAGGCAAATGCTTTTCGTTAGTTATACCATTACATAAATATATCCCTGAATAACGGGTTATTTTATACGACACATAATATGAGAAAACGGATTCTTCCATTCGCCAGAAAATGTCCTGCAATCGTGTTCCAGGTAGAGCAATTTTTTCCAACTTTTAAAGTTACGAGAAACAGGATTTCTTCATGACAAGAAACATGTTTCAGCGTGTTCTTATGAAATAAAAGCAAGATGAAATACATGAGTTTCCTACGAAGATGCCAACAATATTTCAACTACTTTTGTCGCACAATCTAGTGATTATTATTATTATTATTATTATTATTATTATTATTATTATTATTATTATTGTTGTTGTTGTTGTTGTTGTTGTTTTAAACACAGTATCATTTATGCTTGTAGTAAAAATATAAATACTACAAAACAAAGGAACGCGCGGCACCTTTATCTACCTTTTGCCGTATCGAGGCTTAATTTCCCTAGAAAGCAGCCGCGTTCAGGCAGTCTCGAACGCAAATAACCTCACTGTAAAACCATACGTTTTGAATTTGGTATTTTTAATAAAAGGATAACTCTTCTCGGCTTTTTCCGCATATAAAACGAATAAGTTTAAAGCTTAGAATACTAGCCATTGAAGTGTGAATAGCAATAGACCTATACCGCCACCATTACAGGGCTACTGAGTAAACTATAGCATTTATAGCCTATTGCTCTAACATTTTCAAAATTGTTAACATCAGCTGACTTTTCTGTATAAAAAGGAAAATTCAAGAGTCAGGAAAATACGTAGCTTTATGTAATTGTCCTAAGTTCAAAACAAGACAGTTTCTCTTACCTGGTCATAGTAACAGCCTTTCATAGCAGGTAATGGGAGCACCGTTTCAACAGTAAATGGGAATAGGTTAGCACGCGTTAGTTTTTAAATTAATGCACATCTTGTCTCTTCTCATCTAAAATGTATCTCGTAATGGTTGGTGTGCGTTATTGCCATGTTTCGTGTTGCTCTCGGTGCAATTATAAAATAAGGATTCCATTTAGCTCGTTAATATTAACAGATAACGGCATTCTTAGTGGCTGTTTTCTCTTCGCAGTCGCATATTGCACACTTGATATTGCAACTACCCGTTTCACAGCTCTAAAACAAACTTAGATATGACAAAGTACAGGAAAATGTCGCAACAATGCCTAGGACTCCACATGGAGTAGATATGTAATTGACAAAATCAAACTCCAGCAAACATTGCACAAGAAGCTTTCGTTATTCATTAGAGGGAACTACAGCAATATCCCTCTTGAGTTCTCTGATATGACTGCCGCTAGTTTATCAAACACTTGCTGCTTGTTTACCTTTCGCCGTTCCTATAATAAATGATGCCGAATTTGCCTTAACTCATTTCATTATTGAACCCTGTTTACCGAAAACTGTCAACCATTACACCCTTCCGTGCTTATGCTGGACTGGAACAGCGCGAAGAGCAAGAGACTGTACATAGAAGAGGTGAAGTGAGTAAGGTGCATACACGGAAACAAACACTTCTCCGTTAGTTCCACAATGGTCACCGTGGGTATTATTATAGCTTGAAAAACTCACTTGCAAGTATTTATAGATCATTTTATTTATTAATAACAAATAATATACTGAACTGAGGGAATATTTTATAAACTATATACGAGGGTAGGTCCACAAGTATCCGACCTCGCCGATAGGGATTTATCACCTTCTCAAAACCTTTATCTGGTGCCATACCTTATCTGTTAAGTAAATGCTTTCAGCTTTAACTTCCGCTCCGCTGTGTTCAGTTGTTCAGATATAGTTGCTTAAAGAAGACTATGTGTAGAAGATTGTGACATGTTCAGAATGGAACATCGACCTATTATTAAGTTCTATAGAAAAGAAGGACTTACTCCAAATGAAATTAAACAAAGAGATTATGTATCTTTGTCACCAAATGCATGTATAAGGCAGTTTTATATATATATATATATATATATATATATATATATATATATATATATTGCAAGCGGATTCCCTACGTCATTGTCCAACAGTCGACATCTGAGGCAGATAGGCCTCCATGTCTTTTTTTTTTTGGCCCTTGGAGGGGATTGTTTGTCACATTCATTAAAAAATAATGATATAGTTATAATATAATCTACTACCCACGTATATCACGGTGTATGTGATGCCCCAAATACAAAACATGTGCGTTAATTATTCCATATAATTTGTTTTAAACCTTATTCTGTCCAGAGCATTTAACATTTCTTCATTTGCTACCTGTTCTTCTAAGAACGTTGTATATATGTTATCTTGTAAGCTTTGCAAAGCATTTTATATTGGTTTAACTTCTACTGTTGTTTCGACACGTATGAACAATCATAGACTTCTGTTAAAATCAGGTATCCTTTGCCGGTTGCCCAACATGCCTTGACTCACTGTAAGGATTTGAATGATGCTTTAAATTTAACACTTATTGATGCGTTACCAATCATGGCTCTGAAAGTTTACTCAGAGATAAGTGAGATACCAGCTACACTGCTATAATTAGGGAGTTAAACAAGATGTGTTGTCACCAGTTCTCCAGACTTGAATCCAATTAGGCACACCTGGGATGCATTACTTTGACCGATGCATTGCAGCACCTCCCACAGCTCCTGCAGAGTCTACCATAAGTTTTGATATCTTGTCTGATCCCCCAATTATTTTGAGCAGTATAAATGTTTGCATAAAACATGTACGCGATCGGGTTTAAAGCTCAAAGTGATAATGTTCTTCTTTCTACTTTGTTGTTATTTTTTCAAAAAATTCAACGATTAATATATTTATTTGTATTATTTTTACTCTCTACCCATTTTTGCCATGTTGCTTGTTTTCTCTATTTCCATACATTACATTTAGTTCGAAATTCAATATTTACTTTTACCACATTTGCTGGTCTTGAGCCTTTGAAGAACATGAACGGTTTAAAATATCGATATTTGTGTTACTATTAGGTATTTTATCTATTTCTGCTGCTGTAGTACTTTAACATAACTGCATCGTTCCAGATTTACTTTTATTGTATACATGTGAGCAGGGGCGGCCCATCAATAAGAGCCAAATGAACCACCCCCCCCCCTGCAAAGAAATGCCATAGTTATTTTCCATTTTCTCTTCTTCTAGTCAACTTTTAAAACAAATAATGCATAGACATAGCGATGTGTAACAGATTAGTTCTTAATTGTATCTTAAGCAATAAGCGCAGTTCCTCTCTACTGTAGTAGCGGTAGCATGCGGGTCCTCCGTTAGCGTGGGGCGCTCATGGCCAGTACGGAAAATTTTACACTTTAAACGCATGGGCCAACAAAGATTTACAAGGACTTATATTTGTCTTCCTCCAGGATGGGCTAGTCTTTCTCCTGCTTATTTCTGCGTTCTCGTGAGCCGCCAGAAAGAGCACTCGGCATTCACTCTTTTCTTAGGAGCCAGATGTTGAGGGTTATTGACACTACACATAACTGGTAATTATGGTTTCTTTACGCACTTTGTTTGGAATTGGGTCGTTTTCTAGCTGCTTGTCAGTGAAAAGTTGACTGTCTCAGTGTTAACCGTTAAGTTACAAAAGAGCGTATCTGTTTTGTAGCAATGATTTAAGTGAACGTTTTATTGAAGACTCAGTTTAACTGTTCATTTGGAAATGAAACGATTTAGACCTCGTCAACCGAAAGATTACTCAGCAAGACTGCATAAAATAGAAGATTTTTTTATGATTTGGAAAAACATCTAGGGTAATAGTGTGCGTGAAGTAAAAAACGTATCTTTATCTATAGAATGAAATGAGAAAAGAAATTGAAAGGGCAAATTTCGTTTGTGTATAGGCTGATGAAACGACAGGTATTACATGCATCACAATTTATTGTGATATATATAAAAGAAAAATAATGTAACTAAATGAATAGTAATTATAAAAACAGAAAAGGATAAAACACTAAGAGAAAGTCACACTTATAATCGCTATATTTCTAACAAGTTGTCTTCTTGCCATAGAAGAACTTCTCTTGGTGTTTTATCCTTTTCTACTTTTATAATTACAGTAATTTATAATTACTGTATATATATATATATATATATATATATATATATATATATCGGCCAGGACCGATGGATTTTTTCGGGCGTAAAAATTCTAAGTATGGCTTCCTTTGGAAGGGAAGTAAAGCCGTGGGTCCCATATCGTACATTTACGGCACGAAAAAGAACCTCAAGCCTGAAAGAGAGGCCTCTGAGCAAAATTTGTCGACCGTTTCACGCCCTGAGTTGAATGGGACGCTGATGACCTGAGATGTTAAAGAGCGTCCATAAATAAATCAATAAAAAAAAAAAAACATATAGTAATAACATATATATATATATATATATATATATATATATATATATACAGGCTTAGAGCGTCTGGAATCTGATTTTCTTAGTAAGTGTGTGATTTATATGTATATGATACTTTTAATTTTAATTAAAGAATATAATGGCGACCCTTGATGCATTCTTGGAAAACATTCTGGCTACGTACTGAAAAAAGCGTTGGACCACACTGACCTACGTTAAAAAAAACGAACGTCTACGTATTTAGAATCAAAACACGAAACCGCTAATACAAATACGTTTTAATGATCGCAATTTTGCAGGCCTTTATTATTTTTCCATTATTGTTTACAAGTTACTAATTAAGCGAAATGGAATGTAAACATGCACAAAGAGCAAGTAAATACTGACCAGATGGGTTTATTAATTTTAATGTTTAGGAGTGCTGGGAAATGCTATCGAACTATGAATAAGTAGGCCAGAGACGTTACTTAAGAACGCAGCAGATATTGCTGTATTCTAAAGCCTTTATTAAGCACGGTGCTTTCTTTCATAACGCTGGTAGCTCTAATAAAGCTATAATTAATTAAAAACCAAATGTGCTAAGGACAAGCAAAAGGAGTGCAGAAATGGGAGTTTTGCTTCTTGAATTAAAATTTTAATTCTTGTACTAATGCATTTCGGCATACTAATTAGCGAATATTGTATTTGTAAAGAAATCACGCTGCTTTAAAATTCTCTTTTGTAGGAGAATTAAAGCTTAAATCTGTAGAGAAGCTGAGTTAGATAGACCCAATAATTAACGTCTAGTTGTGGTTGAAAATCTTACTGATCAGAATCCTTACATTCTCACAGATCAAGATTGCGATCGTAGATCAATTTAATCCAGTGTACTAATTAGATAAAAAAGTGAGCCTAATATAAGAAACTCTATTTATTTAGAGAAACGATACTGTATTGAAACTTTAGTATATGGTACATCTATAAGTAAGATATAAATTGTTGTAAGGTACTAAATGTTCGAATGAGGCACTTTGAGGCTCTTGCATTGGTCCGTGGCAATTGATAACATTCCACAAGAAACAATTGATGTTTACAATAGCGAAATATCAGTTGCAAGATGGTGGCCCCTCTGAGTGAAAGTAAAACTCTTGAGCAGCGCAATTTTTGTGTCCAAAAGTTTTAGAATCAAAGAATATTCATGAAGAAATGCTTCCCATCTACAGTGAAAAGTGTCTGTCATGTCAGGCTGTTTACATTTGGGTGCAGAGGTTCTCTGAAGGGTTGAAGATGAACACCCGGTCTTCTGGACAACAGATTGCCACACAGGCGAATTTGCAATTTAAGTTGAATACTTAATTCGAACAGACAGAAGGGTATTTTCACAAAGTGTGCACATGCTGATCCCATAACACAATCTAAATCGCTACCACGATGAAAAGACACGATATGTTAGGCACAGGGTATGAGTCTTGGGTTCACTATTATCAGCCCGAAACAAAGCGCGCAGGGAACATCCCACGACATCCGCCGGGAAAGTGATGCTCACAGTATTCTGGTATCGTGAAAACATACAGCTCACCGCATCACAGCCTCAAGGACAAACCATAAATGACGACTCACTCCTACTATAACATCCTCAAGAAACTTGGTAAGGTCATTCAATGGAAGTGACTGGGACTCCTCACGTGTACTCTTGTATGACAACAAGACCTGCGAAATTTAAACTGAGAAGTCCTCGAACATCCTCCATATAGCCCCATCCTTACTCCAGACCTCTGCCATTTGTTCGGCCCTCTTATCTTCATGCCCATTTTCCCGACGTGAAGTTATAGAAATGGACCAGGATGTACCATGGTGTACATTATCAACACATTATCTTCCAATGTGGAGCACCAAAAATTTAAAGGGGTTAACTTTTAGACAGGCTTCCTAATTGGATTATGTGATTGCTCAGTTCGTTTTAGACACCTGGACACCGGACTTTGTTAATTAATCAATTTGACCACACTGTGGCGAAATACGCAACAAAGTTATGCACTGTTGCCACTCTTACACTAAACAAGTTAGAAATCACTTTGATCCGCCGTGACTCCTTATCCCAAGTCTAACGCTGAACGCTAAATTACCGTTCCTTAGGAATCTGACAGGGAATTGCGAGGAAGATGTGTTGCTGATGGAAAGAGCAAACTGAGTGCGCGCGTTCAATAAGTAAATTGAGTAGCTAGACGCTAGTTCATTCATTCACTTGTTCTTCGGCAGAAACTTGGCGACTTGATCTTGCAGCGTTGATTAGATTGGAGCGTGCAAGTGTTGATGTTGGAAATTTCGCGTCAGCTGCTAAAGATTAGCGGCACCTTCGCTGAAGCGTTCAGAAGTTCTCAATTAGCTAATTGCTAAGTAGTAATGAATAGGATGGAGGTAACCTGAGTGTACATCTCAAAAAACAGGTGTATTTCTCAAGTAAATAATTAAAAACCCGAATTTAATAATATCTCTAGAAACTAAAGAGCCTCCTTATTTACTATATATGCTTCTAATGGGGAAAAAAAGACAATTTAACTTTCGTATTTAAATTCTCTTCATTGTCGTATTTAAATTCTCTTCATTGATTATATGCCATTTTTATAAAGTTTTTTCTGACTCGTGTGCAAGTTTGTTTACAAACGCAGAATAGCAAAAAAAGATATAATGATATATTTAAAAAAAGAATAGGTTCAGTAATGATGTTGGGGGTGTTAGCCTTGATGCGTATTCATTAGAAATGGAGGCTTACCCACATGTCACTATTTTCAGCAGGTTTTTATTCGCAATGCTAATACACGATAACGCCCCACCTCACATTGCTCGGTGTTTGAGAAGCGGAGGTCGTCACTTTAGATTGACATGAAGTCAGGACTGAGATACAATACAGAAAATTAATATTTACAACAAAATTTAAGTATGCCTTCAAGAACCCTGTTCCAAAAAGTAAGGTCTAATACATTACAAGAGTATGGACTTGTGACTTGTAGTTATTAGTAAAATTCTGTTCCGCAAAGGTTTCTGCTACACTTGTACTTTACAACTCCATACTTACAAATGATTTTTCGTTGTTCTCTTCCACAGAAGTAATAGCATTAGTTGGGCACTGGCAATTTGTATACATTTCTCTACAAGGGAAAGAATATTGGTAACTTCAAATACTGGAACAAAAGGCATAAACTTTTTAATGATTTTGACCCGGATGTGCTAAGTATTAGTGAAAATATTGACAATGATGAGTAGGAATGTGTATAAAGAACGAATAAATAAGCATTTGTGTATAATGATAAAGTTAAGTTAAGTGCAATTAAAGTACGGCTTATGACTGATTTTGGCAAATGCATATTTCAGACCAGCACCTTAGTTATTGTACTTTTAAGGTTCTTGCTACATGCCTCGAAAATAATTTCTTTTCATTCTTCATTCTGTTTTGAAATAATCTCTTTTAGCATAATTTCCCCAGTTTATTGCTTATAATGACAACGTGATTGTCAAGCAGTGTAAACAAATAAATAAAAATAAATGATCAAATGGACTAATAAAATAAATCACCGAGAGCAATCAGAAACCTCGAGTTTTCTGCCATCTCTCGACGACTTAAATTGATGCTGCTAAATGCAGCCTTATGGACCCGTCGTCTCCAAGCGGATTATTACGCATGTACAGTAAATTATCATTATATCTGAGAAAAATACCAGTCCCATTTAGCAGGAATGACAATATCCACTCTGTACATAAAAATCTCTAAGGAGTGGACGTAAACCTAATTTAAGGCATGGCAAGGCACCCTAATCCAAGGTATCCATCTTGCTCTTATATGACATTTGTAACTTTTTGTTAATACATTACATGTGTTGTACTTCTTTCGTGGAACAGAAAGTTACAAAATCATACTTACACTTGTATTATTGGATCATACTTGTGTAGTCGGTCCTGGTGGTGTAGTGGTTACCATACTTGCCTCCTAAACCCAAGATCACGGGTTCGAACCCAGCCAGGACCGATGGATTTTTCCGGGCGTAAAAATTCTAAGTATGGCTTCCTTCGGAAGAGAAGTAAAGCCGTGGATCCCGTGTCGTACATTTACGGCACGAAAAAGAACCTCAAGCGTGAAAGAGAGGCCTCTGAGCAAAATTTGTCGGCCGTTTCACGCCCTGAGTTGAATGGGACGCTGATGACCTGACCTGTTAAAGAGAGTCCATAAATAAATCAATCAAAAAAAATACTTGTGTAGAATAGGGTCGAGTTTGCGATACGTTATTGGAGCTAGGGGTATTAAAGCTGTAAGAATGTGCATTTTTGTTCTAATGCTAGCTTTTCATTTAAAGCTAAACTTAAACTTTTGGGCATTAACATTTACCCTAATTGGTAATGAAAGAAATTGAATGTTAATATGTTAATGATAAAAAATATGCATTGAATACCTTACGTTATATACCAAACGTAACATCAGTACCTACACAATATCAATTTTGTTAGTATTTTCAAGAAATTTCTAAGTTTTACGCCTTTTTGTTCGCGAGTGTATAATTTGAGGGCATATGAGCCTCCCAAACGTCCGCAAAACAACCCTATTTCACTCGGGAATTACATCACCTGAACCATATACACTAACGTTGCCACTTACTTGTTAATGAGCAGCTAGCTTTTGTTTATTTATGCTATCCAGCTGTTATGTCGGGTCGTGTACATGAGCTGGTGAGAAAACCGGCGTTACAATAACACCCGTGTTTCCAGATACTGTTATTTCAAAGGTAAGCATTTTCCTGTTAACAAAATAAGTAATGGATTAGAAATTAGAAACACTGACATGGTTTAAAACCATACTGTCACTACACAGAAAGGTTCTGTTCGTTTTTCGCGATACTTAACATTCAAATGTTAGCAACGATTACTTGTTAGTGATTTCCGAAGGAAGTAGTATTGCGTTTATATCCATGAATGGATTTTTAATTATCTATCTAAACCTGCATCGATTATACTTATTAGGCACCTACATTAAAAAAGTTTAATAAAATTTATCTAAACTTAAATAAACACAGATTATCTCTCGCTATATTTCCAACTTCTGCAGTTCTTCCAAGACAAGAAGACAATGTACTTACGGGACCATAAGTTTACGGTCTAACCATTTTCTAGATATGAAAAATACAAAAAATATATTTCACTTTTCAATATAGTTACCCTTTATTGCAATACATTTGTCATATCTTTGAATTAATATTTCAGCCCTCCCCCCCACAATAGTCAGAAGTCTCGTCAGCAAAATGGGCATAAACAGCATCCATCACTTCTTCGTCACACTTAAATTTCCTTCCTCGAAAGTCCTTCTTGAGTTTCGAGAGGAGGAAGTATTCGCTGGGAGCTATATCTGGGCTGTAGGATGGATGGTCGATTTCCTTGAAGCCACATTTCTTCACAGTTTCCTTTGCAACAAGAGCCTTGTGCACAGGCGTGTTGTCGTGAACAAGGCGCACACCACCAATCAGCTTTCCTCGCCTTTTTCTTTGATGGAAGCATGTAGTGATAGGCCAGCATAGTACTCCCAATTTACTGTAGTGTTCCTCTCCTTGAAGTCAATGAAGAGTATTCGGACTGTAATGAGGGGGGGGGGTTGCCTGCACTCCAAAACTCAAAAAGTCCTCTAGCGGCATTAATATTTGTTTTTCGCAACGAAGCTCCGTGTATACGATTTAAATAAAATAAGAAAAAAATTTTCTGAAAATCACGGAAATCGGTTATTAGTAATGTGGGTTTACCTGAAACTAAAAATTTAAAAATAGCTCTAGCGGCACCAATGTGTTTCTTCACAACAAAATTTGGCATATTCTATTTAAAGGAAATAAGAAAAACATTTTCGAAAATTGGGGAAATCGGACCATTAGAAATAGGGATATATTTGAACATCTAAATTTAAAAAATAAACGCTCTTGCATTTAATTTCCTGTATATTTTTTTTTAAAAAATAAAAGTGCACAGTAACTCAGCATATAAATTATGTTTATAATGGTGCATATGTTTTCTATTTAATAAAAGAGTTGTTATGAAGATAGTAAATTTGAAATATTAATCCAATATGTCTGTGAGAATTGTATTTGTATGTAAGATTCATTCTGTAATAACCTTCAGAAAAACATTTACGTTACATAATTTTACTACAGCAACATTTAAATTAAAATTCAAACCCAACGGAAATCGAAGTAACTTTCGGTTGTTTTTATTTGCTTTGTACATTGTAATTATTTCTGTTTTTGTTTTATTGACACATAATTGTCCATATTTTAGGGAATGTAAAGATGATATTAAGAGAGATATTCCAAAACCGTCTATGAACATAATATGGCCCAGAGATATTCAGTGCTATAAAATACCGCTGTTTGTCATAGACGCTGTATCTTTTATTGTGTAGGCAGCCGATTCTCTCAAAGCACTTTCTACTCATGCCTTACACAGATTTGCAGAGAAAACTCGTAATCAGTTCGGTAAAGTTCCTAGAAGTCCCTTCTCGAATTGTATCATTTAAGTTGGGAGCTCCAGATATTCCGAGATGGGATCCTGGATTGAGGCCAGCATTTACTGGGAGACCTTTGAGATTGTGAAAAATATAACACCTGCGATATTGCATTCAGTTAGAAAGTGTTAAACCTAAACTAATGTAACCTAACTTTTATTTGTTGTAGAAACATTATAAAGATTAAAACGATGATAAGTCAGAAACTCTCTAACAGGTGTAAATGTTCATCAAGGAAAAGGTTTCCCTAAAGTAATTCATAAACCAGTTGGCTTTCTTCATTACCGTTCGGGACTCCGGCCACAGGTTCGTGCTGTCTGTAGGTAAAAGTTTTCCATCAGCTGGAATAAGCTCGGTCGCAGGATTCCACACGAGTTGATAATTGTGAGAGGAGGTACAATTTTGTCACGTTAGCAGAAAGAACCCTTTGTGATAAGGACTGACATGCGATGTGAAGTAAATCCTTTACAACACTGCAAGGCATTGTCATCACTGGTTGAATATGTTGCAACCGGAACCACCACTGAACCAAAAGAAGGTTAGACTCTTGTGTTGGGTGGACTGTATGGAGAAAAGTACTGCCCGCCCAACACTGTGCACTCCAATGCAGCTACAAAACGCAAGTTCTTAATTAAAAATATAGAGGCATTAACAATCTTGGTAAAAATATCGGAAACCGCACCTAGAACAATGGAGTTGGTGTACAGGGCGGTTGGGAGGTCAACTATGGCGTACGGGGCCGAAATTTGAGTGGGAACATACCGAGGAACATAATCAGGTACAAACGCAGTTTCTGAAACGGTTGCTAGAAGTAGGAAGCGGTATAGCAAATTGTGGGGTTCTTAAATAGTTTGGTATTTCTAATGAAAGTGTGAATTAAAAAATTGAAACAATTAAGTGCTGGTTAAGGATAATAAGAGGGGTCAGGCTCTTCTTCTTCGAGAGTCTGTCTAAGGGAGCAAATAAGGCAAGGGTGGGATACGGTATGGGTATCAAAAATAAGGGAAGCCTTAGGCAAAATTGGATTGGGATATATTTGGTTAAGGGGAGAGGACATTACGCGAAATGGTTGGAAAATAGTTAACAGACGTTTGCGAGATACAGATAGGCAAAATACTGAGTCACATTGCTCAGGAAATGTATCGCTTAATCTGCAGGCTCAAATACATCCGGTGTGGGGAAGGGGGGAATAGTTAGATATCTGTGGCAGAGAAGAAAGAGGTGGTCTCGAATGGCTCAGATTAGGGGCGTGGAAAGGAGACAAATCTGTTACGTTCTCGGGGAAAGAATTTTCCTATTGTGCGGAGAAAGCGATACCTGGAGACATATTTTGGCAGAATGCAGGGAAATTAAGATTTAAATAAATGAGCATTTACCACCGCAATTTCTGAATTCCAATAGAAATTGGAACATATTCCGGGGAAGTGTTGGTGCATGCGAAATACTCGTACAATTTGGGAATAATTTTAAAGAAGACCCCACAAAGGAGGTTAATGGCTATAGAGAAGAGTGAGGAGTTGGGGAGGGGTTGTGGGTAAATGGAAGGGAGGCTCAAGAGTAGGATTTCATTCAATATTATGTATTTGTATATAAAATTATTAATAGAGAACGCAAATATATCGAAGTACTTGTATATTTGTATGTATTCACATAGATTTGTAGGTATGTGTGTATGCATGTATATTAGTGTGTGTGTCTGTGTCTATGTAGGTCCATTTTGATTGATATAACGACATTAGCATGTATGTTTTACAATACATTCAAATAAATATAAATGCCCACGCGACAGTTGTATTTATTTGAATGTATTCTAAAACGTACAATAAAGCGTCCATTACTACTGCTAAAGCAGCTGGAATGTATCCGTGAAAAGATGAAAACTGTGGAATGTACCCTCGTGAATCGCAAAGTGTTATGCATGATGATGTTCATCTAAGGTGACTCTTATCCGTCATGGCTGGAAGGATCTAGTGGACCCACCACAAAATGCTCCAGACTGTCAGTCTATGGTGACAAAATAATTTCAGTGAAAAAGAGCCAAGCATCTCCTTATAAAATTAAAAATAAAACAGTTGACGAATTTACTATTAATCCACCAACAGATTACGACAGATGTTCAATAAAGAATGGTTATACAACATACACATCGTCATAATTTTGATAATATTTCTCAAAATAGTACCCGCTGAATGCAATGCACCTGTGAAAAGACACGCTAGAAACCATACATGTTTGACACCTCTTTCAGAAATGATGGAAAATGCCTCCCACGAAGATGCTTTTTCAATTTGTGGTATAGGAAGAAATCACAAGGGGTTGAATGTGGACTGTAGAGAAGTCGAAGGCGATGTGTAGCATCCGCTTGTTGCAAGGAAATGTGATTTATATGCACAGTTTTCAGCACATCTCGGTAGTATTGTAATAGGCACGACATGCTGGTAAACCATTCCTTTACTGTAAAAAATGAGATGATCATAACTTTTGCTTGTTGTGGTATTTGTAATGATGCAGATTTTCCCACGGAGCTTTGATCGAAGTTTCATCAGCAGTGATTACCATTGAAAGAAACTGCGCATCTTCTCTTAACAACGTCTGCAACTGCAATTCAGCTTGCATGCTCGGGAATTAGCATGTTGGAACCCACCGTGCACAAACACGTCTCACGTGCAACTTTTCAGTTTCCAACTTTGTGGATGGCACCCAATGAAAGCAGACATACTTGCCCCACAGATCCAAGATTGGGATTCAGTCAGTGCCAGAGTCAATTAATTTTTTTTCGGGAGTACAAATCCTAAGTATGATTTCCTTCGGAAGGGAAGTAAAGCCGTGGGTTCCGTGTTGGCGCGAAAAAGAATCTCAAGCCTGAAAAAAGACACTTCCGAGCAAAACTCGTAGGTCGTTTCACGTCCTTAATTTAATGAGACGCTATTTACCAGAGATGATAATAAAATAAACCAAATCAACAACAATCCATGTCCGAATTTACTAAAATGATGAGCCTCTCTCGCAATGACAGCGCGGTGTTGATTTTTTCTATCATTTAGAGCTCATGCTGGAGCGCCGGGTCCACCTTCCTTTGAACTTGGTTGCTTCTTCCTCTAAACGTTTTCAGCTGTACTGTAAATAGGATAAACTCTGCATAGGTCCCGTGTTAACATTGCATACGTATTTGTTGCAGATTTATTAAGACGAAAGCAGAATATCAGAGTAGCATATTGTTTGCCATGGACGGAATTAAACATGTCTCAACTTGCAACCTATCACAGGACGGAACCAATGAAACTAGTTCCATACTACGCTAAAGAAATACTGTAAAGTTAAATTCTAACGTGAGAAATTAGCCTGTAAAAAGGCATGATAACTCTTTATTGAACAGATCTTTGAGTTCACTTAGCAGTAATTAATTCTGTTTCCTCTAATGATTTCCTACATTTTCATAGTGGAATGTAATAAACTGTAATGGTGATGAAGGAAGCAAGCCGCTGTATTTCATTTTCTGAATGCTGCTGGCGAGACTTATAGAACTTTCTGTAGATCTCGCGGCTGCAGATGTTCCGCCCTGACGAACCGTAACGTTGAGGGGGGGGGGTTGTATAACAGCAGCGCAGAGAGAAGATGTAAACTGCTGCAACAGATTCCAATACCCGTGATGTAATCAGTTTGGCCTCTGATATTCACGGTGTTTGAAATGGCCTCTTTCTGGCAGCATTCCACTCAAATCCGTCTGCGTTACCACTTCATTGTGCTAATAAACCTTTTAGCATTTCTGTTGGAATGGAAACAGCACCCGGCTGGCGTACTGCGTTCTCTTTATATATGCAGTCGAGTAAGACTGGTCTGTAAATTAAGTGGTTATCAGCCTATTGCAAAACAGTACACTTTTGTTTGTCGTGGCATTTTATTAATGCTTCATTAGCAGCAGATTTATGTACAATGTGTTATTTGTGTTATATTTGTAAACGTTATTAGACAAAGTGACTGTGGTCAAGACACAGAGCTGCCAACTTCGAGATCGAACAGAGGGAGATTGTCATGTTGGGTTCTGCTGGCACGCATGGAAAGGTCGGTCCTACGGTACTGGCCTCGTAAACCCAAGTTCGTGGGATCAAACCCGGCCAGGGTCGATGGGTTTGTTCAGACGTAAAAATCCTAAGTATTGCTTGCTTCGGAAGGGAAGGAAAACCGTTGGTCCCGTGTCGTACATTTACGGCACGAAAAAGAACCTCAAGTCTGAAAGAAGAGGCCTCTGAGAAAAATTTATCGACCGTTTCACGCCCTGAATTGAATGGAACAAGATGTTAAAGAGCGTCCGTAAATAAACCAAACCGGGCAGGAAAGGCAGGAGAGATAGGTAAACTTATGATGAAAATGAGTGACTCAGGTAAAAAAGGCTGGAATTAATAACTCATTTAATGCATTTTTTGTGTGTCACTCATAACTTGGCTTATTTTTATTTTATTTATTTTTTGTAAACACGAGGGTGGATCATTAAGTAACCCACAATAACATTTTATCGCGATGTTGTTATGACTGGGGCGGTGAAATTTTGGAGACTACGTCTCCATTTTGAAGTTACAGATGAGAGAACTACGTCGCAAAAGATGGCGCGCATATTATTGTCAACTTGCGAAGAACAAAGAGGTGTAGTTTTATTTTGAGGGCGAAAGGACAAAACTCGAATAAAATACTTAGGGAAATGCTGGACTGTAGCAACACCTGCAGGTGGTGCACATTCTTTGTTGACTCGCCGCGTTCCAGTAGCAGCTGCAACTCAACGGAATGTCACAGCCATTGAGAACGACCGGCGGATTCATCTGCGAACCTGTCAAGAGTTGTTGAACATTTCTTACGGTACGGTGTCGATATCGTGTATGAAGTAATGAATCTTCGTAAAGTTAGTGCTCGCTGGGTACCGACAGCCTGACAGATGACCAGGAAGCCGACATTCTTGGATCACTTACGGCGTTACGCTGCAGAAGGGCATACCTCGACTGGTAATGAGTCTTGGGCATAATCACTAAACGCCTGAAACAAAAGGGGCCTCTTTGGAGTAGAAACTTCCGATTCCCCAGCAAAGAAGAAATTTAAGGTGACGCAATCCGCGAAAAAAAGCTCTAGTGACCGTGTTCTGGGATATGCATGGTGTTCTGTTGGTGGAATTTCTTACTCATATACAAGGGACCGCTTTGAATGCTGCATCATATGAAAGAACATCGGTGAAGTTTCGCAGTGCCCTTCATAACAAGCGCAACGCTGCAAATGTGAGATTGCTCCATGACAATGCTCGCCCCCGTTTTGCTGCTTTTGTCCATACCAAAACAGTGAAATTTGGTTGAGAGGTGCTCCGGCATTAACCATACAGTCCGAACCTTGCACCGTCGGACTTTCATCTTTTTGCCCCGATGAGAAATTCCTAGGCTGTCAACACCTCATTTCTGATGAAGAAATACGACCGGCTGCGCGCAGATAGCTATATTGTCAAAAGACGGAGTTCCATGAAGAAGGTATATTGCCACGATGGGAAAAATCTGTTGAGAGACTTGGCTCTTTGTTGAACAGTAGCTGAAGAACGTGGCTTCATTGTGTATAAATTATTTTGTCTTAACTATAAAACTTCTTTTTTAAAAATTGTTTTACGTTACTTATGATTCACTCTCGTATATTGCCGGGGGTATAACCTTCTTTTAATAATTTCAGTTGTGATCGCTTTCAAATTCTGCTGAAGTGTTCTCACCCTAAAGCTCTGAAGCAGGATATAATAAGTTCTCCTATGAGACCTGGTACCTAAATTAAGATGTGCGGAGAGATTTTGAAAACTGAAAGCCCAGGGGTAGCGGTGTGCAGAAGTTGAGGTAACAGATTAACAGAGCGCAGGGAACGTCGCTCGCGAACTCTTAGCCAGGAAAGTTTCTCAAAACACAGCGACGCTCGATAATACTTATGAACAGTACTAGGGACAAGTATTGTAGTCTGTTCCTCAAGTAAGTGTCGTGATGAATTATCATCTTCGCCAAACAAACGCAGCCTTATCGACAGTTATAACCCTGTTTTTATTATTTTATTTTTTTATTATTCATTTGGTGATTTCGGTGGGAGCGCAGCGAACTGTTTACACTGCTTCTACTGGTGCCTTCCCCACTACCATGACGCTAGTGAAGCCGTGTAGGAATGCTAACTGAAGGCACAAATACAGAAACAAGTATGATAGTTTGTAATGTTAATAGAATATATGGCTCTTTTATTCAACGCGCGCGCGAACTTTAAGTTGTTGGTTCTTCAGCTAAGTGGCAACAAGTAGCAGCACAGAGCGATTGGATAAATAAATAATAAATATGAAGAAAAGTTATCGCAATACGGATAAAGAAAAATATGAAGAAAAGTTATCGCAATACGTTCCAATTGACAAGCTCATGTTTAAATGCTCTTCTCTAGGTTTCAAATACTATTCGAGCGTTATGGAATAAAATACTTCAACCGCCTCAGTGAGTGAAGAAAAGGAAATATTTGTTGCAGATATCGTTCATCCATTCTACATGGGTATAAATAACGTAAAACTTACTGCTGAAGTTAAGCAGATAGAACCTTCCCTCTTGATGTCAACCCAGATCTGGAACGCTCCGGCTCGAGTGTTGTCGGCATCACTCGGGTCAAAACGAATAATTCCGTCCTCGGCAAACGTAAAATAAACCGTTCATTTTTTCTCGGGTAGCCCGTGGATAAAGAGCCAAGGGTAATGCAATGTTGTCGCATCTATCTTTCATTGTATTTAATATAAAGTGAGGCAGATAAGGAGAAATGTAGGGGATTTTTTTCATTTGTTTTATTTACAGACACTCTTTAACATCTCAGGTCATCCGCGTCCCATTCAATTCAGGGCGTGAAACGTCCGATAATTTTTGCTCAGAGGACTCTTCTTTCAGGCTTGGGGTTCTTTTACGTGCCGTAAATCTAGGACATGGGACCCTTTGCCGTACTTCAATTCTGAAGGAAGTCATACTTAGGATTTTTACGCCCGAAAAATTCATCGACCGCGATTTTGGGTTTAGGAGGCACGTGTGGTTACCACTACACCGCCAAGACCGACAGGTATGGGGGGAGGCCCCTTATTCTGGTACATCACAGTAGCCGAAATTTGGCATTAATTTCAGTATTATTTTCATTTTGTCTGAAAGGAAACTCTTTGTAATGGACCTTAGAGAAATTTGTAGAATAGTTATTCCCTACAACATTTACAAACATTTACTAATAAATTTGTCCACTCATTACAACAATATTCACAGTTTAATAATGTGGTTAACTTACTAAGTATGAATAAAATATGTCAAAACATTTGCATTAAAATAATCTGCAATAGAAAGTAATGCTTAAATTATTAACGTTCCTTGGCCATTCTTACTTGATTTAAAACGTTTGTATTTTCTTTTGAATGTTTACAGCGCTTTTTATACAATTTAAGCTATACATATTCTTTGTAAATAAATGAAATGTTATCCCTATTGTTCAGAATCCTTCCACAAGATGTCCCAAACAGCCAGGTTCTATATTCAGACAATCTCTTTGCCCGCATACTTTACTATCTCAAGTCAATGCCTGCTGCAGTGCTGATTAGGCAGTATCTGTCACCAAAATGACCATAAGCAATAAGCCGAAGGGTAGACGTCTTTCATTTCAATCTATTTCGCAAGGAATATAAAACTCTTCTAAAGTACGTAATCCCTTAATTATTCTCAAAGCTCCAAGTCTGACATTAATCCTCCAGACTTGAGTTAATCCGCAGTTTTTGAACTCGAGGATTTGTCTGTCCCATTATTTCATTTCTCTAATCTTTGACATTTCCACAATTAAAGCTCTCACACACTCAACATAGCCTTATACGGACTTTTATCTTAGCAGAAAAACGCACTCATTGTATCCCACACAAGATATTATCGAGGTCTGATCGATGTGCAGGTTGCCAGACGTAATATATGCGAGGGTCACTCAATAAGTAATGCCCACTTTTTTCTCTCTCAAAAAGCATCTATTCCACAATTCCTCCAGCGATGTACAAAGGAATGTACTGTCGCAACTACAGCATAGGCTACTCGCTAAATATCCCAAACTTCCCAACTTCTAGCTATCTCTGGTTGTGACGCTAAGAAACTATCCAAGTTTAATCTACAATCACTCTCTTACAGCGTCCAATGAGAGGACGTAAGGGATAAAACACTGACAATTTATTATTATTTCTATGTATTTCTCATTATAGTTAGAAACTTGCGTATTGCTTGGCTATGGTGATCATATCTTAGCTCTCTCCTTACTGACAGACTGACGCCACTTTAACGGTCTTTATCAACTATTGTCCCTACTCTTTGTTTACTCCCCTGTCGGTTCTGGTGGTCTAGTGGTAACCATAGACCCAAGATCACGGGTTTAATTCCAGCCAGGTCTATGGATTTTTTCGGGCGTAAAAATCCTATGGCTTCATTTGGAAGGGAAGTAAAGTCATGGGTCCTAAGTCGTAGATTTATGGCTCGTAAAAAACCTCAAGTCTGAAAGAAGAGGCCTCTGAGCAAAATTTATCACTCCCTGAATTGAATGGGACGCTATGACCTGAGATGTTAAAGAGCATCCGTAAATGAAACAAATGAAAAATCAACTTTACTCCCCTCTTCCCTTACCAACTATGTGTAGCCAAACAATATACCGTAATAATGCATTAACAATATGCTGTAATAATGTTAATGCATTATCATTACCGACATGTGATACAGTATGCCCTTTCTGTACCAATCCTTGCTCTTGTTACGCAATCAGGTTTTCACTGCTCTAATCACCGCTTCAAAACATCCTCCTTGAATGGCATTCTTTTTGCCCCAGACAAGTGGAAGTCTGAGGGAGCCATTTCAGGCTGTAGGGGGGATGGGATAACACTGCTGCAACAAATAAGAAGAAATGTCTGCTCTTTTGAGATTTGTGTTCCACTGTAAGACATCGCGGAAATACTTTTGAGTATCCGAGAGCGGGATAATTGCATCGACACTTCTTTTAGTGCCAAATGTCGAGTCGTAATCCTCTCGAATGAGATCATTAGCATGCTGTAACGTGTCAGGCACCACAGTCGTGGAGGGTCTCCTAGTCCGCTGCTTGCAGCTCTGCAAAACCGCTTCTGATGCTCTCACGCAGCGATCATCTGTACTCCTCTTGGCTGCAGATGTTCCATAGACTGTAGCAAGAAACAAATTCATTGAACACACACACACGGGAGACTTCAACTCGTAATTGGCGCCCAAATCATCGCATTCTCAACATTGTTTCTGGCTGGAAAAATGTGGGGATGTTATTTGTTGGATGACCATAGTATTTTTCAACAATTATGGCCGTTCTTGTTAGGTCCGATGCATAAGTTTCCTGCAGAATGATTCATTGTGGCGAAATTCAGATTATCTGATACTCACATGCTTCAGATGCCCAACCCTTTCATTTGCATTCAGTCAGACATGTTGAATAGTACAGCGTGAGTTTATAATTGAATACAGAGCCCTGATTACATTTTTAAATAAAGAGATTTTCACTCAGTGACGGTATGTATGGGGAAGATTCCTCTTCATATGCCACTGTAAAAGAGTGGTGAAATTATTTCGTTTGAGCACAGAAATCCTTGAACATGACCATCATGAGGATAGGTGTGAATGTTAGACACAAGAAAACATCCACCTTGTCGAAAAATGAAAAATGAATGTTTGCACAGTGGATTATCAGTGAGATATTGAATAGCTGCTTCGACTTCTCTACAAACGAACCAAAGGCAGTTTGTAGTCTTGTTGGTTCGCTTGCCCTTACAGACAGCACGATCCTGGCGCACCAGTCACGCCTCCTTTCACGAAATGCAGCGAGAAGCACTAGTAACAGGTAAAAAAATATTAACTTTTTACAATGCATATTAATAGTTAATCACATTCAGTTTGCAGAGAAATAAAATAAACTGAAATGTAGCAATTTAACACTTAACGGAAATAATAATAATAATAATGATGATGATGATGATGATGATGATGATGTGAAAAACAGCCTATGCTTTTAACGCTATAGTTTTGCACATTTTTTTTTAACCTAAGGTAAGCTAACCTACCTTACCTAACCTAAATTTACAACTTATGCATTGTTTTAACACACTAAGTTTTTATTTCAGCTATTAGAACCAGGACGTGAAACAAGTTTTTTTTTAAATTATTTTTAAACTAGGCTAAGACAAGCTAAGCTAAGCTAACCTATCCTGACATAACCTACATTTCCAACCTATGCGTTTTTTTTTCAAACACTATAAGTTTTTATTTGAGCATTTGTCAGTACATGAAATAGTAGTAAAATTGCAACTTATGTGTCATCCTATCTTAAAAATTACATTAAAATGTAGCAATTATTATACCTGTTGTGCAAAAGAAACTACACCCTTACTAAATATTTCTCTTTTTTAATAGTTTGTGATTTCCTTCCATACACTGATCATACCTGAAAGGAAGAAACCCTTTGGGGTGAAATCAGGGGATAGTGGTGGGAATTCAATTGCTGCACGAGGTCCAAGCACGCTTCTGTTCAACAACTGTAGCATAATGTGCAGGAGCTCCATCGTGCTGGAAGTAGAGTTGATCAAATTTGTCCAAATGCATGATGATTCCTGGTTTAACCTCTTGAAGTAGAGCAAAGTAGTTGTTATCATCGAGATTTCCGTCAATAAAGTGCGGTCTAATTTACATCTCGTGCCGATATTACACCCCACACATTTACGCCGGGTTGATATAGCGCTTGTTAAGAAACAACATGACAGCCTCGTTCTAAACGCATCAAAGTCAGTCACTTACTGTAGGTACAATGTGTCCGCTAGACTGTCCAAGTCCTTGTTGCGCCCCGCACTGTAAAACATTGAACATGCTCTCTACAATCAACAATAGTGTCGGATACGTGCCCGACAACCCGCTTTTCTGTTTGCTGGACTATGATGACTAGGGGTCTCTGGCATGATAAAAAAACAACCGGAAATAATCTGCATGAAGGTAAACTGTTACGTTTTTCTAGTGTGCTTAGATTCAACATTATAATATTTGCTATAATTTCGGATTTAAGAGAGATATGCATTACAGGCAGCAAGGCAATAATTCAATGGTAATATGCTGGAGACCTTGATGGTAAATATCCAATCGCTCACCTATAACGAAAGAGCACAGCACGCTGTCAACCTATGTATGGCTTTTAAACTCTAGGGAACACCTGTACTTTTTCTGAGAGGCTTTGCCAGTGTTTTAAAGAGAAATTACTAAGTTTTTAAATATATAATTATTTTTGTAACACATTCTTCTTTCCCTGCTCAAACAGGATTGAACAAAGGATGGAAAGAAGGGAAACCAAATACTGTAAACTTAATTTAAATTTCTAATTATGGTTATATGAATATGAATATTTTCCATGTTCTTTCATGACAGAGATTTCCACAGATGTGTTCAATCAGGGAACGATAGCGCGTTCCTCTAGCAGCAACCTAACGGTCACTTAGTTGACACATTTACCACAGAACAGAGCCATCATTCAACCTCCCTAATAACTTTAGCGTCCCAATAGGATTTTGCTGTTTTTTCCCCGTGTTGTATTGGTCTCCTAAATCAATAGCGAAATAAAGCTCTTTTCATTGGATTTTGGAATTTAAACCAGAATCAGCTTATACCAACTAAAACCAATAAATGTAATGAATATTAATAAAGGATTTGAATATATTTCTACTTCGGACTAATGGAAATGCGTTGGAACGGATTCTGACAGAACGAATGTATGTGTGATTTTTTCATGTATCTGAAATATAAAAGGACATACTTTATGTGAAATTTCTTGTTTAAACTTACATAAGAATCTGGTATTCTTTGAAATTCAGGACAAAAACATTCTAGAGAGAGTTTCACGTTTTTTGGTGAAATCGGCTAAGATGTCAATGCTTTTACAAATACGCATAATGATGTTAAACGCACATTTCTGTCACTTGAAACTTTTCTCCTGCGTTTTTATTGAAAGGAATTGTATTATACAGAGGGTGCCAAACACTCCAAGCACAGAAAAAACTGTGTTAGATAACAAAACTGAATTCACACAAACAGAAAATGATGAGCACTAATCATCTTAGACATTTACAGTTACAACAGTTGCTCAAAATGCCCACCATCAGCGTCGATACACTTCTGAGTGCGTTGGACTACTGATTGAGCAACATGTGCGAAAATGTCCTCAGCGATTGCAGCACATACCGTTTCTGGATCATCTTCATTAATGCATGCAAAAGTCTCGGGATGAAAACTCTCAACTTTGCTGTTTTAATAATACGACGTATGCTGGTTCTGCTAATCCCAGTCTCATGTGCACATTGCTTTGTAGATTTCTGCGGTGAGTGCTCAAAACGTTCCAAAACCACAGCCGAGGACGCGGGGCTTGTTGTTGTGCGAGGTCTCCCAAAATTGCCCTTGTGAACATCGCATTCGATACCACGAGTCTCAAATTTATCTCGAATGCGTGCAATTGTTAATGGCTTGACGGTTCTGCTCTGTATACACGTCTTCATTGCCTTGGAACTTCAACAACACTCTCGGTTTTCCAATAACACTTCATAATTACTTTCTGCTTTAAACGATAATCTCAGCTGCATTTTGTTGTTAAAACGCTAATGAATGAAGTTTAACATTTAACGTCCTTTTTGCTACAGAGGCACCACAGGCGGTGAACATTGATGATACACAAGATGGAATGATATATTGGAAATGGATTTATTTTTAAGGAAGGTATAGTTCCAGACCTAAGTTTAGGGTACCTCCTCGGCATTTGCCATTTATGAGGACTGAGAAAAACCTGGAAAAAACCTCAGTCAAGAAGGACGGTCCTGGCGGAATTCGAAACCAAGACTTCCCGCTCACGATTCCGCGCCTTAACGACCTCGACCACCCGTGGCGGTTTTAGTTGGATGAACAGTAAAAGTATTTGGGATATTTCAGAAACTCTGGAGTTGGCACATATTTCAGAACAGATCACTAATATCAAATTTTACTTTTTTGGTAGAATAATTATCATAGTTTTCATTAGTGATATTTTCTGTAACGAAGTGAATTCCTGATTCTGTTTTCAATAATGCATAAATAGTTTCCTTAATATTGTTGTAACATAAAATTCAACTGAAATGATTTAAACAATGAAAACAATTTAATGACGTAATTGTTACTATGGTAAATTTACGCAGTTAGTATCATAATGTAGCATTTATTAACGACTTTGATGAACAATCACGACTGTTTATAATTCAGGCATAAGAGTAAATATAGTTAAAAATATAGCTTCATTAGCACTATGAGCAGATATAAAATATTGACTTTAAATGCATTTAAAATTAGTTTTTAATTTAATTTCTCCCGTTTTCTTGAAATATAAACCTCGCAACTTAAAAATTTGCACAAAATCGTGCATGTTGAGTAAAGTAACAGAGAGAGAGGGTACAAGAATCTGCTCTGTATGTGCGAAGAAAGAATCTTGGGAACATATTCTGGCGTACTGCAGTGAGACGGAAGAATGGAGAAAGAAATAACCTACCGGCGCCGTTTGTTAACGGGGAGAGAGGGCAGTGACATGGCTGGAATTTGCTGGCAGACAGGAAGGATGAAGACCGAGTAGGTAAATTTTGAAATAAAGTGAGACAGCTCAGAATCGGAAGAGATAAACAATCAGACAGAGGGTAGGGGAACATGAGTCACTATTTTTGTACACAAATGAGAGGGAGTATAACATTTTAATTTCGTATTGTTTTCTTTTCTGTTTATTTTATTTAGGTATTTTAAAAATATTTGTTTTTATATATTGCTTTCTTTTCCATATATTTATTTGTTTATTTATGTATAATTAAATATATATATATTCTTATATATTAAGAGACAATATATATTATTTCTTAATATATATTAAGAGAATATATATATATATATATATATATATATATATATATATTTATTGTCTCTTAATAGTTAACTATTGGTTTGGCAGCTTCGTGCATTTTCTATTGTTTTGAGAAAGCACGTGCGGTTCCAGAACTCCTTCGACATGGATGAGTTAGATTTGTAAAATATATTTTGTAAATAAATACACTACTATTACTACTACTACTATTACTACTATTACTATTACTACTACTATTACTACTACTATTACTACTACTACTATTACTATTACTATTACTACTACTACTACTATACTACTACCACTACCACTACTACTACTATTACTACTACTATTACTACCACTACTACTACTATTACTACTACTATTACTACCACTACTACTATTACTACTACTACTACTACTACTACTACTACTACTACTACCATACCACTACTACTACTATTACTACTACTACTATTACTACTACTACTATTACTACTACTATTACTACTACTATTACTACTATTACTACTACTACTACTACTACTACTACTGCTACTGCTACTACTACTACTACTACTACTGCTACTACTACTACTACTACTACTACTACTATTACTACTACTACTACTACTACTACTATTACTACTACAACTACTACTACTACTACTACTACTACTACTACTACTACTACTACTACTACTACTACTTATATGTACTAGAACGTTTCTGTATATAGTTTCATTAATTTAATTATATAATCCTATTGCTTGAAAAGATGTCATTCTGGAAAAGTTACTAAAATATTTAATTCTAATGTGTCTTATGCAAAATTTACCAATAAGCATGTACTAGAACTTTTTATTTGATAATGAGCAAATCTTTCTTTTTTCGTATTGTGTTATATTAGGATAGCTAGGGTAATTTTCATATAATGTTTGGCTTATCTTAAGATGCAAAGTACATAAAATATCACATTTTATTGTGCTTGACAATCATCATTTTGCATTTTTCTTACAAACATACGTAATTTAACTCTTCCTCAAAATTGGTACGTTATTTCCTATATCTTATCAACACTAGTGTCGCATGAAAACCATTAAAATAATCATTAATGTGATTTATATCCCGTATTATATTAGCTTAATTTTTGTAACTATTTGGGTTTTTGCTGCTTTTATGATTTGTTTTTCAGTTCTTTCCTCGTCATTTGATATCACAATCGCTTCATCAGCTTAGCTAAACCAGTTCTGAAACTTGATCTCTCATAGAGACTTGTAAAAATGTTTGAAGGGCAAACTAGATAGAAACAATTCAAAGCTAAAGCGGGGAATCAAAACACAGTACTTTGGTTTACTGTTTAATCATTATGTTACGGTGTCCTTAGGGACGTTACCCGAATTGCCTGTATCTGACTCTTCCCTTCCCTAACCTGCCCAGTTTGCAAGTTGAGGATCATCTCTCTTTAAGGAACCAATCTCTTGGTTTGGTTTTAGGTTTTCCTGGTGCAGACTTTGCAGTTCACGACTGGGCTGTCGGTACCTGAATAATTCCATGCTTATAGCTCCAAAGCGTTCCCTGTTTATATCACCGGGAACATATAACACGGTATCACCATGATCTCATCATTTAAATACAAAATAAATTAAGTAACATACTTGTTCTATAAAATGAAAATTTAGGGTTTTATATTATGAGTTAATCTTAGGAGGTCTGCTAGAACGAGAATGCTTTAACGGACGTCCGCAGTCAAGGAAATTTGGGAATCGCTGGATGTTTAAAATAAAGTAAAAATATAATTCTATACTGAAAATATATGTGCATATATATTCATATTTTACAGTTTAAAATTAATGCTTTTCAAGAGCGCCATTCATTTCTGGACGACCTATTACTAAAACACCACAGCATGATATGTACTGACTCTCAATCGATTATACAGGACTTCCAAAATATGTGCTTACCGCTCGCAAGGGGTTTTGCATCTCGGCAACTGCACCACGACCATTTTGATCGAACCACGCCTAGTAATTGATTGATTGATTTGATTTATTTTCGGACGCATTTTAACATCTCAAGTCATCAGCGTCTCATTCTATTCAGGGCGTAAAACGACCGATAAATTTTGCTCAGAGGCCTCTTTTTTCAGGCTTGAGGTTCATTTTCGTGCCGCAAATGTACGACACGGGACCCACGGCTTTACTTCCCTTCCGAAGAAGCCTTACATAGGATTTTTACGCCCCGAAAAAATCCATCGGTCCTGGCCGGGTTTGAACCCGCGATCTTGGGTTTGTCTACTAAGATCTACTACTGAATAAACAAGAATTTGCCTAGAAGTTCAAAGTAAAGCATCATAACATAAAGTAACAAACACAAAAGTATTATACGCCACAATTAGCGATAGTCTGGAGATTTGAACTACAGAAGGCGATGGTTAATAACTTGAGTTGACTGATTTCGTTGCACTAGCAGAATACTATGTGTGGGTCCTTTACCAATCATAATTTCATCCGTGTGTTCGTAATACGTACTTCATTTATTTTATTTTAAAACAATTCTCTCGCTAGTGGCCCCAAACGTATGTCTATAAAAATTTATGTGTTTCAGATATGACTTGCAGATTTATACTAACATCTTTAACAATGCAAAAGAGATTCTGCTCAAATACTATGCTGAAAATCTCCAACATCCAAACACACTTGTATACGTTTCTCATTTTCTGGAATGCTTCCGTAAAGTAGGTCCTTCACTTCATCTTGTACGCTTTTCCATAGAAAGAAGTTAGGAGGGGTTAGATCGATAGATCTGGGTGATCGAACACGCTTTTCTTGAACAAATAGCACACGCTAAGCGCGCTGTCCCTTTCCTATCTCCCCCCCCCCGCTCTTTGTGTCTTCTGCAGACATTCACCTTGGTGCTGAAGTGACCTTGCACTAGGGTTACTTTGTTATTCGCAGAATGCAAAGCTCCGCAGTTTTGTTTGAAACAGAAACACAGCCAGAAGGGACGAAAGAGAGAGATTTGACCTCATTCCTCGTTCACTTCTCCAGTAAAGTTTTAAGGAATGTAACTAAATATTCTTTACGAGGGTCAGAGAAAAGAGCCCGGGAGCCGCCCTTTGGACCACAGTGTTCTAGAGGATGTGACTTTGTGCAAACATCTGCGTCAAGAAGTTTCCGCAGTATGTGTCGTTTGCTTTGATAAGACCGTGTTCATTTATTGTCCGTTTCTGCATATCTTATCTATAGCATCCGTACGGAAGAAACATAAATGTCAGCAATGAGTTCCCTTGGTTTCTTAGTAGCAGGAAGTTTAATTTATTGTTTTTTACTTAATAATTGCTCCTATTTTGTACAAAACTGGTATTCAACTATCAGAAATTCATGTGAATTCACAGAAATTAAAAATAAAACTTTACTTTTCTTTTATATTCAACTGGCCGTGTAATGCCTTCTTTACTTCAGTTCAAATGTTGGTGTAATTTGCAGCGATATTTCGCTCTTTTCTCCAGCAATTCGATCAGCCACCAGCTTGGCTGGGCAAACACTTCACAGGTGATTTCTTGCTCTCTGACGTTTTAGAGCTGAAAGCTGTTAACGTTGTGAATGGACTTCCTTTTTTGGCTGTTCCTTTACTCAGAACCCTCTCGAAGGAAAGCCCTTTTCATAGCTTGTAGTTACAATTTGTTTGGTTCGAGTTTCAAGAAAGGAACACGTTACTTCTCATTTAAAGAATGGAGGCTCTGGCAACTGAAGGCGCAGTGAGTTACAAAAAACGCAGTGGGCCATTTTCCAGATGACCCTTAAAATGCTCTTTGTATTTAACTTCCATATCAAGAGAGAGAGAGCTTTGTATTCGTTTTAAACAACGACTGATTAACTTGTATTTGTTTTATATGTACCTCTTTTTGTTTGTTTTGTTTATTTTTGTGACTTTTAATGGCTTTCTAGGAAGATTCCCAGTCATTGCATAGCCTAAATCACACCTGGCACTTTGTGCAATATGCATTTTATATTTCTTTATTTGTTTATGTGGAGTTCGTCATCAAGTGCTGTGACACAGTAGTAAAGGAATCATTTAGTAGTAAACAAACATTCTGGTGATTTTTCACTAAATTTAACACCTAAAATACAACATAATTTAATTATCTATCAAATAAAACGCATACTTTTTGCAGCTGATATCAATTTACTGAAAAGGGGAATATTCAAATGGTGTTACTATAAGTAAATGCAATTTCTAAATGGGCCTTAAAAATAGAATATATTCTCTAAAGTCAAAAGTTAAAGTGAAATTTGAAACGTCTTCCTTCGTCTGGGCTTGTTAACCGCCATTACACCAGCGACCGCTGCGTCCTCCTGTGACAGAGGCCAATGCATGGGATCAGCACACAGACATTCTGCCGGTTTTCTAGATCGAAGGGAGTCACTTCTCTATCCGGCAGCTCCCCAATTGTTCTCACAAGGCTGGGTGATTTCCGTTTCAGACCATTTCGAAGCAGGTGCTGGGAATCGAACTCAGAACCTCTCGGCTGTCAGTCAGAAACGCTAATTGCAAGACCAAGGATGTGGTCAATTTACAGCATATTAGGAAGGAAAAAGGTTTAGGCATTTAAATGTTTGTTTATCATTCAATTTTGTATGCGAGTCAAACCATGGAACAAGTATCGTTTACTGGAGCGTCATCATATCTTTGGAAATATTTAGTAAGAATACCTGAGTCTAGACCGATAAATCAGTCACTATGTGATGCAATAATAGGAAAACATGGCATGTGTCTAGTTCGTGGTAAAATCTGCAAAATATGACACTAAGTCAAAATCACAAAAAAGGAGAAAAGAAAAAGTTGAAGTTCAAATGCCCCTGTGTTGCGATATACTCTGGGGAAAGTGAGCAGCATAAGGTGATATTAAAATTGAAATTCTTAAGCCGAAAATAAAAAATACGAGGAATGATACAACTTAAGTTTGTAAATCAGTCATTATGCAAACCTGTTATGCCAGTTTGTCTACTCTAATGAATTCAGGAGATGCTAAAACTTAAAATACCTGATATCTCAAAATTTAAAATGTTTTTAAATGTTAAATTTTTGGAAAAGCTCCGTAGAAATCTATGTGGAATTGCAATTTTAAAAAATCCTGGCTGAGGGCAAATATGTGCCAGGTGAATAACGACAAATTTCTATTGCCATCCCATATTGCTAATTAATAATAAAATATGATATTATGAGCATCATATTCTTTCTCATAAATTTACTCTGAATGAATGAACATTAATGATATTTCATTAAGAGCAAAGATCTCTCTCCCAAACTGTACAGCAATAGCTAAAGTCAGTCCAAGGGAATTAGCTCTATATTACTCTATTTTAGAAATATATACACTGTGTATGTATACGTCCTTTTGTAGGTCTCTCCACAAGGTCGTATTTCTTCTATGATATTAAAGCAGCATGCCTATCCAAATTTTGACCTACATTTTCTTCTCATTCTACTGTTAGGGTTGCACAAGCCCATCTGATAGCTTGAAGCCTCACGACTTGGTCATCCCGTCTCCATTTGTGAGAGGGAATTTTCTCCTGCAAGACTTTCAGGCTTGTCCGTTTTCTGTTGGGCGCACGTTCTCGAAGTGAGACCTTCCTCTCTTTTCTTTGGCGTACTTGAATTATTTTGATGTTCTTGTTAGGCTCATGTCTGGCAACGACGTATGAGCACTGGAGACAGACAGCGTTCCAATGTCTCAAGCTTTAGGTTCCGGGTTGTGGGATGAAGTCGAATCCTAAATCCTTTATCCAAGCATGAGGCATCTTATTACTCATTTCTTTATATTTACTCAGATAAGTATATCTACCTGAGATTTCAGAGTTATTTTGTCATCAAGTTGGTTTTAAAAGTTTATTTTCAAGTCAATTTGTTTGCTTTTTGCAATGAGCATACTTTTCAGTTCTGTTTGCTGATTTTGCAAACAGAATGATGTCCTCTGCAAACACATTTTCCTATCTGGGCCCTATTTCACAAAAGTTTGGTCTGATGCATACCAGTGTATTAATTCAGGCTTTTTTAAAATATGGCCTTGTAACTTTCTGTTCCACGAAAGAAGTGCAACACCTGAAAAGTATTAATAAAAAGTTACAAGTGACGTCATATAAGAGCAAGATGGAGGGACAGCTGTTTGCCGTACGTCATCATATGTTAAATTAGATTATAACCACTCCTTAGGGATGATTAATGTACAGAACACATTATTGTCATTCTGCTAAACGGGTCTTGTATTTTATCTCAGACATAATGATAATTTATTATATATTTATCGATATTTAAGCGTAATAATCCACTTTGAGACGTCGGTCCCATAAGGCTATATTTAGGAGCAACAATTTCAGCCATCGAAAGATGCCGGAAGAATCGAGCTTCCCAATTTCTCTCGGTCATTTATTTTATTATTCCATTTGATCATTTATATTTATTTACTTTTTTATATTGCTTGACGTCAAGCTCTCATAAAAAGAAAAATTGAGTCAAAAGAGATTATTTTAAAAGGGAATAATAAATAAAAAGAAATTATTTTCATGGCATGTAGCAAGAGCCTTAAAAGTACATTTAACTAAGATGCTGGTCTGAAATATGCTTATTAAACAGGAAACGCCAATATCAGTCACAAGCCGTACTTTAATTACTTAACTTTATCATTATACACAAATTCTGATTTATTCTTTCTTTATACATATTTCTATTCATCATTATCATTACTGTCGCTAGTATTAGAACATTTGGGTCAATTGCTTCCAAAATCATTAAAAAGATAATACATTTTGTGCTAGTATTTGAAGTTACTAATATTCCTATACTTGTAGAGAAATGTATACAAACTACCAGTAATATTAATACTTCTGTGTGTGGAACAAAACAACGAAAAATCACTTGTACACTTGTAAGTATGGAGTTGTAAAGTACAAGCGTAGCTGAAATCTTTGTAGAACAGAATTTTACTAATAACTATAAGTTACAAGTTCATACACTTGTAATGTATTAGACTACACTTATGTGGACCAGAGTCAGACAATTGAAATGTTTTATAATGGTTAGTGTTTCCAACTCATTTTTCTGAGTAATAATTACTTTTATTTATTTATAGCAAAAAATAAGTTATGGGTTCTTACGTTGGAGCAACTGACAGAGGAACTAGAAAGGAAATATCAGGTTTCTTTATACAGTAAATTCAGCTGCGGAAACTGAAACTGTGCATGCCCCGCTAAAATAAATATTTTACTTTCGTAGAAAGTCCCAATTTTTGCAATATTTGGCTCTGGCATGTGACAATATATGTTTTCTTTTAAGGTATTCATTTAAATGAAACGAAACATTTGATGGTTTATTTTACGCATATGTTAAAATAATATTAATATAAATTTAACATTGAAATAATTTTAGCCTTCTCTATTTACGTAAATATTCTTTTAACATTATTTAGAATTATTAGTTGCCTTTAGTTACATTTTTGTATAAGCATTGTAAAATAATTTAAGTAGTTCAATTTTTAGCATTCTTCTAAACTGCGTTTATAAAATCAATTGAAAGCACCAAATTTTTAAGAAACCTGTGATTAATGATATTATTTTCATTTATAAAAGTTCTTCATTCAGTATAGTTCAGATAAAATATTGTAAACTGGAATGGAACTGAAAAGTTTTAGCCATTGGGTTCTGTGTAATTCATATATATTGTATCTGAAAGTTGCATTATTTTTCAATATAAATGGATTTATTGCGGTTAAATACATATGGTACTTTATGCTCTGTTTCAGGTAATCAGCTTAACGAAAAAAAGAGGCAGGTGTAGAGAGAAAAACCGGGCAGGGATTACGCCAAACATAAGGTAATTATTTGGCCATGACAACAAGTTTATTTCATTTGTAACGAATCCAAAAGAGTGGTAGTTTAAAAGTTTGACGTTCCAGATAGGGCACACGTTATACTTTCGTTTTCTGATGAACACGCTTGAACATAAATATCTACCAACTCTAATACTGACTGGTGAATAGAGTATAGGCTAAGAAGATATGAACAGTATAAATTGTTCCTAAGAAAATGAAATTCAGCTTATCTCAAAAATCAGCTAATCAAAATGTAGCAATAATTTACTTTAGTGAAATACAACATACATTTCAAACTCCCACCCCCGCAGAAAAAAAAAATTATTCCGAAAGATGTTTGTAAAATGATGCAAAACGTTATCCTTCGACTCATTATCGTTTGTGAATCTCCGTCCATGAAGATTAGATTTCAGTTTTAAAAACAGGTAAATAGTCGCAAGGGGCAATATCTGGGCTGTACGGTGGATGATCCAGCTCTTTCCCAAGGATTCTTCATGTGTTTTCTTATAATTGCTTTTGCTGATTTTTCTCCTGGTAGTCCCGTTATGATTCTTCTGTTTTATTTTGAAGATATTCATTAAATGCTTATTTTTTAGTATTTTATTCTATAATTCCAAATTCTTAATCCTGTTTTTAGCGACGCTTCTTTTTACCAATTGTTTCAACCACTGCTGCTTAATTTAACATACTATATTATTCCATTCTTTTCCTATCGAGTCTTCGTTTTGTTTTATCCTGCACGCTGACCGGATCGGAAGTTGGCAGGTCAAAGTTGCACAGGCGACATCGTCGCTGATAAGGCAGGCTAGATCGCGTTGAGGATGGAAATAGTGGAGAAGTAAATGTATTATTACATTTAATTTCTCCATGTTATGGTTCCAAATTTTAATACAGAACGCATTTTCATTTGCTGCAACTTTTTAGGAATGAAACAGTTGCTTTGTATCGTGCAGAATTGCAAGAACATTTTAACAGAGCTACGGGATAACCGTTGGGCAAGTAAACAAGTAGACATCGCGAGCTATCAGAGGAATTGCGCCATTAGAGCAATTGGCGCGAGAAATCTCTTGCACAAGAAGCTGCTTCAGCCGCCCATCAGCACATTCTGCCACAAAATTATGAACTTTCATCCTTATAGTGCTACCATCTCGACAGGAGGAATCACTTTTGGCAATTTGTTTCTGCAATCCGTATTTGACAGATATTTTCAGTTAAGAGTATTTTACCGACGAGGCATGGTTTTATTGAACGTCCGAATGGTCGTCAAAATAACTCGTATTGTAGGGTAGATAGTCCTAACTTTGTACACGAAACGCAACACATGACACTAAGGTCGGTATAAAGGTTGCCGTACGTGGAAAACGAGTAATTGGCCCGATTTTCTTTCACGAAGCATTATAGTGACCGATACCGAGCCGTAATCCTGAATCAAACTTTTCCTTAATTAAGGAAGAAAACGAGTGTACGATGTGTTTCAGCAAGATGGAGCTACACCTCACACAGCACATATTTCATTAAGTGCAATTAATGACGTGTTCCATGATAGGGTTGTAACCTCTTCGATCCCCAGAGTTAACGACCTGTGATTTCTTTGTGTGGGACTCTCTAAAGAATTCCCCAGCTAAAACGAACTGCGAGGGTAGGTTGGAGCTTTATGGTTTCAAAGTTTCAAATTTAATGCTTCTAGTGTTTTATAACTATTTAAATATTTTTTGCTGAGATATATTTATACAATTTGCATGTTTAAAGTTTATTTCTGTTTTATCACAATTTGTTGATATTCTAAATTGAAATCTATCATTGTTCAACAAACTATACTGATTTTCTTACTATTTTCAAATTTTTCTTCTCGCGTATTACAAAGCTAACTTTCTACATCATGGTTTTTTTTTTACAGAATGCTCCCAAATTTAAAACTTTTGTCTCTGCATCAACGGGAGGGTGTCGAATTCAGGTCATTTAATTATTTTACCTGTGACATGGTGAAAGTTAAAGAAATAGCCGCAAATAACTTTATTTCATTTCTAAGCTACGTGGAGTGAGCAAAATACTTTTGAGTGTCTTCAGTGAAGCGTTCTCTGCTAAATAAGAAGACTCAAGGGATTCCACTACAAGTTAATATCTGAAAGCTCTTGCTTGTTCATCTTCTGGAAGTTATTTACTGTAAAGAGCATTTCAGACATTGTGGGAAAACGTACAACGCGCCCTCTTATAGGCTTTTTTGATCCAACAGATACAATGGCGGTTGAGGCACATTTACTTCTCTTGTAAGAAACGGTCGTAGAAGGGCTTGCGGAACGAGGGAGGGTTTCTGTAAACTTTGGTTTACACAGCAGTCCTCACCCTAGCTCCACTTGAGAGAATTTAATAGAATTTCGAATGGTGACTTGAGACTTACTTTTTGCCCCTCCTTTCACTCTTCTCTGCAATAACTAAGCGAGGAAGATCCGAGTCAAAAGAACAGCAGTTAGAATGCTCCATTTGGTGGGTTCTTTACTGTGCTAATGATGTTTGAATACTCTGCTAAAATTTATTACAAAAACTATTTATTCTCGCTCAAAGACGAGCTTCATTGGAACAAGGAAATGGATGTAGTCTGTCTATTCTCGTGCGTTTCTCCTCACTTTGTTTTATTAGAGGGACGAATTGTTTCCTGGTTTCTCAGCTGACTTTTTGGTATGAGCAAGTAACTACAATTCAGGGGTATGACATCAATTCCCGTTATGCTTAAGAGTGTTTCTTTAATGTGCCTCTTTTTAAATAGGGTTAGAGCTCATTTTAACTATTCGTTGTTTGGCATATGAAGTTGGAAGTGTTATCTGAAAATTACCTAATTTAATAATAATTGCTTATGATAGCATAATAATATATTATTTTTATTATTATTACAATTTAATTTTATGTATAACTGACATTTGCCATTTGTTTCGAGGTTATTTTTTAAGGTTCTCGGTAAATTCCTCGAAGCTTCCTCTCTTTTAAAATAATCTCTTTTGACACCCTTTTCAAGATGTTTGCTTCTAACAATATATGATTTGCACAAAAGGTAAATAAATGCACGTAAATAAAAATAAAATGGAAACAATAAAATAACACTTGCTCATGCGCAATAGGGCAGCTCGGCTCTTCTGCCATCTTTCCATTGAAATTGATACTATGACATGGCAGTATGCATGAAAATATACGAACGCTATCTCAAAGTGCAATATTATGCTTAGATATTAATAGATACCTCGTAGCATGTTTAAATAGTCATTATTTCTGAGAATATATACATATATATAACAACATCAATAATAATAATAATAATAATAATAATAATAATAATAATAATAATAATAATTCTTCCCGTACATTAAAACATACGAGTGTATTACAAAGGAGTGGACATAACCTAATACAAGGTGGCATTCAGCTGTTCCTCTATGTTACTCTTATACGACGTCACTGTAACTTTTTACTAATACTTTACATTCTTCGTGGTTCGAAAAGTTTCAACTATATACTCTATAAAACTTTCTATTTAAGTAAGGGGACTTTTGTGGAGTGCATTCCTTACATTCTGTGATGTTCTATTGTTTCACAGCAATATGAATACAGCACACGACGCTACTGGCGACAGCTACAGAAACTACGTGATAAAAACACAAATTGACGTCTGTTGGACAGTTCTGAACTTTTATTATAAAACACACTTATCGCAAGGAAATGGATTTAAGTTAATGTCCCCTAGCTTTATGGGATGGGTAGTTATGATGTAGATATCTTGAGCTTTATGCAGCCTGTTGAATGAAATATTTAAAAACTAAATTAGATAATTACAGCGAAACAGTATATTAATGGCAACACAGCCATGTATATTACTTGCAGTCATTTTTCGTATCTTTTTGTAACATTTTAAGCACGAGCGAACACAGTTATCTTAATTTGCTGTAATACAGGACTGTTTTGTTTACATATGCATCTATTTTAATGGGGTTTAACGCCCGTTTTTACTACTGAGGCACCACAGGCGGTGGACACTGGTGATACATGAGATGAAATGATATATTGGAAAGAGTATTTTTTAAGGAAGGAAACGTTCCAGGCCTAAGTTTAGGGTACTTCCTCGACATTTGACAGTTATGAGAACTGAGGAAAACCTGGAAAAAACCTCAGTCAGGGAGGACAGTACTGGTGGGATTCGAACCCCAGATCTCTCGCTCACGAGTCCGCGCATTAACGACTTCGGCCACTCGTGGCGGTGTGTGTGGGTTCGTCTTGTACACGGCAATTGTTTTATTTACCTCAATCGCAGGCTGTTAAATCGTGGGATCGAGCGGGCCACTAATAAATCTGTATTGAATTCATATAAGTAACAGAGTCAACTCTGTGCTAAAAAAAATTGGTTCCATAATTCTTTCACCATGAGTTAACACACATTAATCCTAATACATAAAACACACTCTGTCGTTGTAAAACGCATGAGGCATAATATATTTTATTTATAGTGTCGAACTAAAAAAATGAATAACAAACACACACTCGGGAACAGCTGGGCTAAGACTGCGACAGTCGGCAGGGTCAACAAGTAAGCAAGCAGGCTTGCTATCCCCTCCACTGCGCGTTAAACAAATAGAGGTCGATGACAGGAAAAAAACCCGCTCCGCGAGGGAAAGCATCATTGATCGCACTGTATATACGGAGGGAAGAGAGAAAGGACAAGTGTTTGTGGCTGCAATGCGGAAACCTGCTACTATAACAATATACAGAACGCTAGGAGTCCGCAACTCTATGGCCGATATTAAGCCAACTACACGTCTATGGTTTCGGCATAGGCATTCCACATGATCTGGCCTCATATGTCATAGATTTGCGTTTACCGAGGCTACACACCCGGACAACTTGAGGTATGTTCTTGGCTATAGTTTTTATTACTCTTTTCTTTTGCACCATTCTTTTAAAGAAAAACCTGTGTGAAATAAGTTGAGAATTTACGTGTTTTAACAGTTGCAGTTTCTTTGTTAGAGAATATAAATGTTAAAATATTTGCTCAGTTCAACGCTATACGTAGTGAATAAGAGATTGCAGAGCTAAACTCATATAGCAGTAAAAATGTTTTCGAGTTTCAAGCCCCAATATGGCAATGTTGACTGAACAGCAGTTACTGTTCAAAACAAGAGCGGCTACAGTACAGAGAAAGGTGTTACGAACTTGCAAAGAGTGAAATCATAAGCATTCAAATTAGTGGGCAACTGTTTTCTCTCTCGGCGCTTTTGAAAACAATGTATGAGGATCAACAGCGTTAGCCGTAAAGGTATGAGGGGAGAAGGGACAGAAAGGAAAATTAAATTGCCTTTTCCTCTCTGTCTTAATTGCTTCTGGAAATGTGAATTGGAATATGTGTTGTTTGTGAATTCTACTGCTGAAAGTTCCTTATCAGTGCTGCAGTTTTTGTTAGCTTCTCGAAAACTTGACCACCGTAAAAGGCAGAAATAGTATTATGGGTCCACAGTTTCAGGAAAAATATTTTTTACACCTAAAAACATTGAAAGGAGTATTAAAGAAGCAGAGAACACAATAAAATGCAAAAATTGTTATTCCTAGTTTAATATCTTATAGTCACGAATATACAGAGGGTGCCAAAAATGTATACACACTTCAAGCAAAGAAAAAACTGTGTTAACATAACAAACTGAATTCACACAAGCAGAAAATGATGAGCACTAATCATCTTACACTTTTACAGCTACATCAGTTGCTCAAAATGCCCACCATCAGCGTCGATACAATTCTGAGTACATTGATCTACTGATTGAGTAACGTTTGCGAAAGGGTCCTCAGCGATTGCAGCGCATGTCGTTTCAATTTCTTCCCGAAGTGCTGCCAGTGCACCTGGTTTTCTACGGTATGCGGCACCATAAGTCTCAAATTTGTCTCGAATGCCTGCAGTTGTTACTCACCTTGGCGATTCTGTTTTGTACACACGTCTCCATTGCCTTTGAACTCAACAACATTATCGGTTTTCCAATACCACTTCCAAAACTGCTTTCCGCTGTTCAAACGATAATCTTGGCTCCGTTTTGTTGTAGTAACGCTAGCATAATGTAATGTGGGTCCATCTGTTTACAGAAATCATACTATAGTCTTGGCTTCATTTGTTCATTGTTGATTTACCTGTCACGTAGCAACATAAGTAGTCACATCTATTTACAGAACACATTACTGTTGTTTTTCAGTCCACATTTGAAATATATAAATAGATTTTTGACACCCTCGGTGTATATATATACGAAGAAATAGGTGTTAATGTCAAGGTAGACACAAATAAGAAAACAAATATTTCAAGCCGGTTAGACTCTTCTTTCGTTGTTACCAATCTTATATCTTAGGTATTTCCAAAGATAAAGAGAAAACAATCTGCAGAAAGATGAAAGGAACTCATTTCCTATGCTCTGATTGACTCCCAGCACTTCTCAATAGCCTGTTTCTGGAGCGTTGCGCTGCCTTGTTCTTTGTATGGTACGCTGCTGAGATCGATGTACCGTCTTCAAGAAGATCTTTTTGTGTTTGCTTGAATGATTTGTTTTGTGCTTTATTATTGATACAATTTATGCCCTTTATTATTCTTTTATATATATATATATATATATATATATATATATATATATATATATATATATATGTGTGTGTGTGTGTGTGTGTGTGTGTGTGTTTATCAATGGATACAACTTTATAATGATTTTATTTATGATTCAGCAGATATATAGATGTTATTATATACATGTTTGGGATTGATTGACATTGAGAATAAATTTATATTTCCTTCGCCGATATTTACTTCCGCTTTTTCCATTTTCCCCCTTTTCTTTTCGTCCTTATGTATTATTTTTTGAGCTCTTCTCTACTTTGGCTCTCGGCTGGATTATCATCGAAGGCATATCGTAAATACTACAGAGCTGTTACTGCTGCAGACTGATGACTTGAAAATTGCATCAGTTGCAGTTGAAGACGTGTGTTTTATGCTCGGTACTGTGGCTGTTGAAAATGAAACGTCGTACGTTATAAATGAAACTTTACAGAAATCTACAGGGAAGTTTATGATTTGTTCACAGTGGATCGTGAAAAAGTTTCTCGTTTGGTTGAACTTTTTCGGGTTAATCGTGTCAGCATATACGTGTGGCGGGAATTGTTTATTAAATTGAAGGGAAGGATTAATTAATTAGGTTTTGCAAGGTAGGTGATCAAGGTTAATAGGTAAATTTGGATCTCAGGCATGAATCTCCTTTTGGTCCCGCCGTCTTCTTTGTGTTTTCCTCGTCCTCGGCTTTGAGCTCAGAATACCAGCTGAAATAGGTCAACTATCACAGGGGAGGAGATGATGCCAGTGGACTGACACTCGAGGATCCAGCTATCGCCATCTGTTAAAACTTTAGCACGCACTCACACACACACATATATTTCCTGTCTGGTCGCGCTAGAGTCTGGAAAACGTCTCTGCCTCAAGAACTGATTAAAATCTGAGTCTGCGCTTAACACTGAATAACAGCTGAGTCGGCCTTCTAGCACATTTTCGCGCTGACTCTCTTTCTCTGGAGAGGAGAAAAGAAATAAATACTGTCACTGAATAAAACTGCCTGAATCTCGTACAGCTTTCCCTAACTATTTACTTCAAGAACTAGCTGAGTCTCTCAGTCGGTCCTGATAATGTAGTGGTAACCATACTTGCCTTCTAAACGCAAGACCACGGATTTTTTTCGGGCGTAAAAATCCGAAGTATGGCTTCCTTCGGAAGGGAAGTAAAGCCGTGGGTCCCGTGTCGTACATTTACGGCATGATAAAGAACCTCAATCCTCAAATAAGAGACCTCTGAGTAAAATTTGTCGGCCGTTTCACACAATGGAACGCTGATGACTTGAGATGTTAAAGAGCGTCCGTGAATAAACCAAAATCAACTCAAATCGGACTGAGTCTAACCTGGCTCCCTGAAGGCCACACGCTCTTACATACACACCTTTACAGTCCAGTACGGTTACTTTTATTAATTCGTCTTGGACGTTATAAACAACATTCAATGTGGCTTTTTGACTGTCACGTAATTTTCTCTTCCCACTGCTATCATTCTATTGGTCGAATCTTATGCTAATTTATATCGTATAATTCTCATTGGTTATATTCTAAGACTTTATTCGGCCCGCCCAGAGCTGGGTCTTGAGTCTTAACTTTGTTTATGTTTTTGGATACCGCTAGTCTTGACCTTCATAACTAAAGGAAGTCGTATCAGAACTTTTGTGATTCTGTTTCCTTGTTGCGTGACTTTCTTCTGCAATGTTGACAATGGAACACTTGTCCCGTAAAGAAGCCTTGGGATAGCTTTTGTTCCCTGACCGTCATAAAATATAACAGAGAAAATCTTCTAGCTTAAGAGATTACAATACAAACTGTTTGTTCTCAGTTTTCGGCAACTTATAGGTATTTGTTGTTTGACATACTTTCTTGCTTCCTGTAAACAATATTCCATAAGCGACATCTTATATCTTATTTATCAGAGGACCTGGGGTCGAGGCTAGGCAATTACTGCTTCATACTAGACTAGAAAGGCCGAAGACATCAACAGATGAACGAAGTGTCAAATGTTCCGTATCATGTTCCACGCTGATTCCACTAACCATATTTTGATGTGCATGATGGGTCCCTGACTGCTGAACAGAAGCAGAAACGCAGCGACATTGCGAACTTTCTGAAACAAAGACTCGGCTTTGGAAAGCGAAGCATTCTTGTATAGCATGTCGCTATTGATGAAACTTTGAACCGCAGTTGAAATCAAATTCGAGTGGAGAGGTTTATCTTTCCCACCACCAAAAATTTCGACCAGTGCAATCAAAAGTTCAGCAAACGATAACCTTTGCTTTGAACTACTCATGCATTATTGAGACATCAGAGTCCATTGTGAAACAAGTGTCTAGCAGTGTATTGTCATGACTTCATGCAAAATCAAATCTGTTGCTCGAGGTTGGGCACACCTATCCAGCACAACACAAATGTAACCAATAAGCTATTGTTACGTTATCTGCTCTACAGTCCGGATAGAGTCCACCAGACTTGTACTTATTCCTAAAGTTGAAAAACCAGGGCGTGGTCCTTGATTTCCTTCTCTGGAAGAGCTTTCTGCCAGTTACAATCTCCAAAACGTTGAGATTTGCTCAGCCCGTTGATAATCAGGAAGACTATAAAGAGATATTGTCAAAAAATAAAAGTGCAAATTAACAATTTTGCATTATTTGTGAAATGAACCTCGGAGATTTTATTCAGATTTGAATTCAAGTTTTCTCTTCCATGTTTTGACTGTAACCCAAAATAACTTTTGTTGTTCAGCATAGTCAAATGATGTAATTTTTTATATAGTAACCATTTTTTTTAACTGTAATTTTTGACTTAAGTCTTTGAGATGGTGAAAGGATGTTACATAGGAAATCATAGGGACCTTAATTATCAAGAGAGTATAAAATGGGCATTGAGTATTAGTTATCCAGTTTTGAAACTGAGATTCTGCACATGAAACAAGACATAAAGTGTACAATAAAAAGACATTCCAGTGTTTTCCTGCTTGCCTTTATGACTCGCTAGATAATTTAGGTTATGGACTACTATTTTAATTTTCGGTGCATGTATTGTTACAGCATTGCTTTTATTTAGAAACTTTGCAGTATTAATGCGGGATTTGGTCCGTGCACAGAAGAGCAGATGAAAAGCGTAAAGAGAAACTTTTTCAGTGTTTTTGAAAGTGGAGGTTGGGTGTAAGGTATCAGCAGCGTTGAAAGGATACACCGGTATGGCTGTTGCCTTGTGTTTGCGAAATGTTGTAGCCTGGAGACAATGGAAACAGAAGAACACCAAACAAAGCGCAACAAGCAAGCATTAAAACTGGCAGGTATCCACGGCGTGGGCCATCAGTGGCGGATGCAAGGAATGCCTGTACAAACGTGGCATTATACACCATAGCAATGCTGTTTCAGTAACGGGTTCAAATATAGTCAGTGGAGGATTCGAGAAATGTCAAATCGTGGAAAAATTAGATTTAAAACACACTAAATGCAATTTCCAAAGACAAGTATAAATGCTTACAAAGATAGTCTACTTGTTGTAGTAGTGTAGGCCCTTTAAGTAGCGGATCTAAGAAATAATTAAAAATGGGGGCAAAGAAAGCAGAGGAACGCCAAACGAAAAAGTTGGTATGGGCTTTATATTGCAATGTCATATCAGTATAAATCGCTGCAGCAACAGATTAAAAATAAAAAGAAAAATATCTGTGGCGGATCCAAGGAAACCTTAACGAATCATTAGAAATAAAAGAATACTAAACAAATCCAAAAGAAATCATTAAAGCTTGCAGAAACAATATAGTTCACAGGTTCCATTAGTGGCGAATACAAATATATTGCAAGCCAGAGACATTGTAAATAATATAATGTTAAACAAAGTCAGCAATATAGATAGGTACAATGAGGTTATTTAAGTTCCAGACCTCCTAAACGAGGTTGCTAATTGGGAAAGTGTAGTCACTGTAACCGAAAAAAGAAATAGGATGGCGGCGCATAAAGTTACCCTTTTTATTTTACCTTTTACACTTTTACTGAAAACATAAAACGAAACTGTGTATAAAACATAATGATGATGATGATGATGATGATATTGTTAATGACAATAATAATAATGTAGCACTAAACCTGTGTTATAAGAGATGTTGAAAACGATGCCCCTCAGCGGCAATACATTGCTTGCATCTGCGTAGGAAATTCCTATATTTCATGTTTTTCTTGCACAAGAACGCGACAGTAACACGCTTCTTATCACTGAGAGTAACTTGTTGATGAACAGTTTCTCTACCTGGAACACAATTGCTGGGATATTTTCTTGCGAGTCGCCTTACATTTCTCTGCAAGAATAAGTTTTTATAACAACATAAAAACCTGTTCTTTAAAACTATATTTATGTAGTGGCATAACTAACGAGGAAAAGTTAGCAACTCGATTTACAAAACAACAAAAGCACCGAGTAAAGTACGGATGCACAACTTCTCTCTGACAGAGCCTCTCTCAAATTAACTACAAGTTGCTACCTGTACATGAGTTATACGACCTTGATGACTTGCTTCTCCCAGTACGCAGGCGGACTGTACATGGAAATGCATGGTAATCATGGCAGTGTAGGCAGAAACAGGAATGGGATTAAAAAAGTAAGCACTGGAAAGAGAAACACAAAAGAGAACAGTAAAACATTGGCAGATCATGTCACGTAATATTTAATGTCGCAACGATGACGAATTTTAAAAATCGCACAGGAGACAGTGGAAGTACAAATAATATAACACAAATGCAACAAGCAAGTGATAAGCTAAAAGATCAATCTCTGGAAGTACAGGGTGTACACAAATGATTATAGCTGTTTACCTTATATTTTTTCTCTGTGATATACAATATAATTTTGAATCATAAGTTAAAATGAAGAAAAACTGTGGAAGTTACCATAACACAAATACAAGTGTTCAATATGGGATCCGTTTGTGACACGGCACATATCCAGCAGGTAGTTCATTTCTTGCCACACTGATGTTAGCATGTCTGGTGTAACTGCTGCAATAATCCTCCGTCTCAACTCAGGTAGGTCTGCAGGTAGCGGTGGCACGTATACGTGATCTTTGTGTACCCTCACAAGAAAAATTCACAGGGGTCAGTCTGGGGACCTCGGAGGTCAACTGATGAAAGCTAAAAGGTTCGGACCATCAACCAATCCAACGATGGAGAAATTTTGCCTTTATGTAGGGCCCTTTAGAAATTGCAGACGATTTGTAACACCTTCCACACTGTCATTTTTGGAATTGTTAGTTCTCGAGTCGCGCGCCCCTCAGATTTTTTAGAATTGCGCGCGAAAACTGTTCTGACTCTCTACACATTCCCATCTGACACACGCGGTCGACCGGGGCTCTTTCCTTTACAGAGACATCCCGTCATTTGGACCTGACTGTATCACCAGTATTACCAGGAGGGGCGTTCACACCAAATCTCGCCTCTGGACTGCATTATGTCTCGCGATTTCCAGAACTTAAAAAGTTTTATGCAGGGGAGTGGTCTTATTTTGTTTAATTTCGTTACTATTGCTACAAAACAAAACCTGCGCAGCGCATGTAGAATTGAAACTTCCATAGTGCTATTCAATTTAAGACATGATTCAAAATTATATTCCATACCGTAGAGAACAAATGGAAGTTTAAAACCGCTACAATCATTTGTGTATACCCTGTACTGTGGAGTGACTTAGTGCGGATCTAAAATATCATAGAAGAAAATGAAACAGATAAATATGATACAAGAGTATACACAAGCATTAAAACTATTTATGTTTGAATCAGTGGCGGATTTAAGAACCTGGGTGCCGTGAAATAAGTAAATAAACGAATTAATAAGAAAGAAAAACAAAAAAGAAGTAAATAAGACTTAATATTACAATATCTGTATGTTAATGCAGCGTTTACTACAGAAAACATAGCTGGTTGTAAATGGTAAATGAGACATTTAAGGCAATCATGCGCATGAGACCTCAGTAAGTATCAATCAGAAAGCACTGGAAAGAGAGCGGTAAAACACTGGCATATCATGTGCCGCAGCCTTTTAGGTTGAAAAAATGGCGAATTTAAAATTCATACAGAAGACAGTGAAAGTATAAATAATACAACACAAATGCAACAAGTGTTGTGCATTTGAAAATTAAAATTTACAGAGTATATTTAGTTAAGTATTATTAATATCTAATAAATTTCATATTGATAGCTTTATAAATTTCTGGAACACGTTGCAAAATGTTTGGTGTTGCATTATTTGCTAGATTTACATTTCCTAGTTACCTTAAAACATCTTTAAAATACTTTTGTGAAACCTTCCATAATAACTGTCATTTCCAGATGCTCTTATCAGAGGAGAAATTTGATAAAGTGTCTATTTGAAGTATAGTGGGACAAAAATGTCAGAACTATGCAGAAGCCTGGGTTAGTGGTACCGCTTTAAGACAAATTTTATTTGAAGAGATAAATAACGGAAGTAAATAAATTTAGATGAATTTATGCATGAAGATGATAGGGAAGTAAAATCATTGAATGCAAAGAGGATTAAGCCGTATATTTTGAATAATATAAATGTCAAGAATATTCCTGGAGAGCCCTTTGAAAATGTATGAGAAATCCCGCCAGGAGGGGGAGAATCTGCATTATTTACACATCACAGGTTCCTGATTTGTTGCTACGCGAGGGAGTGTTGCACTCCTTTTGACTGATTTCTGTGCGTAGACCCGCAAGTGAATGAAACGGAAAATTGCATTTCGCACTTATTTATATATTTCATAAGAACTAAAACAATCTAGATTTATTAATGTCCCATTTGGAAGTACTTAACTGGTACCTGCCCCTCACCATTAAATAACAGTTTTTTTTTTTTTTTTTTTTCCAGTAATGCTGTAGCGGAGTAGCATGGACATAGTTAGGAAGTTGTTTTCAATAGAATATCACACTGCACTTCATTTGTTCCATTTCATTCATGCGATTCGCAACGTGACAAAAATGTTTTATTGTTTTCATAGGAAATATTTCAAAGCATTTTATTCTGAACAAAATTTTATCTTTAATATTATATATAAAATAAAAAATACAATCTGCAATACTCCGTCCCGCACCTTATTACCTATATCGGGACGTATATTTCCAAATGTTATCATTTAATAATTAATTACAAATCAATTAATTTTACAGATCGTAATCTATAATTATATTTATATATACAATAAACTTAAAATAATCATTAAATTCAAAAAACAATTCACTATACTAAATAAAATTACAATCTACTGGGAACCACCTAACTAAACTGATTTTAACCGTTGGGAGCCAGACGGTCGAGTTGCTGGTAACCAGTAATAGAAAAATTGTAATTTCTACTTATTACTTTTCTAATTCCTTCACTATTTTTTTACTTTATTTTAAACATTATTTCTTTTAAAGTTTTAATTTTTTATACATTCTTATAATATGGATACATAAACTATTTTCTACACTGCTCTCCTTGGCTCCATTAGCACATTACATTTAGTATGTTCATTCATAGCACAGAAGAATTGTTGAATGGTTGCCCGATTTAAATTCATAGAGCATACAAACTCGTATCATCTTTAGGATGTTCATGTTTGACCACACTTTTTGGAATACTGGTTAACCATAGGAAATATTGAACCATCAACCTAAGCGACATAACCTTTTAGTTCAAACATGCAATTAAAAAACTACTGGTTGGCTAGTGCATGTGCACTCATACATTTAACAGAAAAATCTGCCGCTGGACTTCCTCAACTGGTCTTGAGACATTGGTGAAATTTCTGGGAGGGACCTGACACGTTGCACTGGAGTCATCAGGCCATGGAAGAACAGTCAGATACTAAGCAATAGAAAAGGGGATTTGAGCAACACCCTATGAAGATTTCTGACATTGTAAATTTCTTTAATCTCACTGCATATTGAGACTGTCACAGGAGTTTGTAACCCTTTTCTTGGTTCCTATCCGGGTTATTAAAATGATGTTGGGCATGCATGAAATCTACATGTATAGCACCATATAAGAAGGACGAGGCTCTTAAAGTTGTAGGCCTGACCAAGGCACAAGATTTAAGATTTTTTTTTTTCAACATAGTCACCTTATAAATCAATACATTTAGTCCAAAGACTTTCCAATTTTTTAATACCATTAGTTAAATAAGATCTGTCCGACTCTAAAAAAAATGAGCGTCTGCTTAAGCTTGAACTTCAATCGCTAGAAGCTAAATCGGGGAATATGGCGGATGTGGAAGCACTTAGAAGCAAAGATAACCAGTGTGTGAAGGCACATTATCGTGAATGAAGAGAACTTTCTTTTTCGCAATGTATGGAGTGTTTAGCCTTCAGTGTGGCGTAATACTCCCCGGTGGTGGTTCTGCCCTTCTGGATACACACCATGAGTATCCAAGAAAATTGTAGCCATGACTTTTCCTGCAGATGGAACCGTTTTTGCTTTCTTTCGTGCAATTTCACCTGTTGCCATCCACTGTTTAGACAGCTCCTTCGTCTCTGGCGTGTAGTTATGAATCCATGTTTCATCTACTGTTATGAAACGCCGGAGAAATTCGCTGAAATTGTGTTTAAACAAGTCTAAACACTCTTGCGAAATGTTCATTTGAAATCCTTTTTGGTCTGTTGTTAACAAACGCGGCGTCCAACGAGCGGGAAGCTTTCTCATACCTAACTCGTGTAAAATGTAGTGGACATGGCTTACAGAGGTCTTTGCAAGTCAGTAAACTTGCGTACCTTCAATCGGTGAGCATTGAGTACGGCATTATGAGTTTTTGCCACAATGTGTCGGACGTAACACTTTTGGGATGCCTGAGGATCATCAATTTGAATGGATTTACGACCATGCTTAAATTTAGCAGCCCACGTTTTAACCATCGAAAACGAAGGAAAAAATCTTTTAATGTAGAATCTAACTCTTTTTGTATTTTTGTGGGTGTTAAATCCTTCAAAAAGTAGTGCTTAATCACAGCTAGTATTTCAGTTCTTATACACTTGGTAGAAAATATTAAGTGACTACGCCTATAATACTTTAGTGAAAGGATGATATTTATGAACTATGGTAATAATTTAGCCAGGTTCATGACATTTCTAATTCTGACCGAGAACTTTCAGAGCATTCCGAGTATATACCTAAAACAGGAGATGCAATCAAAGCTCGGATCGCATACAAGTATAGGTCCATAAGTTACCGGCCTAACCATTTTCAATGTATGATAACGACAAAAACCATATTTCACTTTTAAATATAGTTACCCTTTATTGCAACACACTTCTCACATCTTTGACCCCCCCCCCCCAAAGTCGGAAGTCTTGTCTGCAAAATGGGCATAATTAACACCCATCATTTCTTCGTCACACTTAAATTTCCTTCTTCGAAGGCCCTTCTTGAGTTTTGAGAAGAGGAAATGATCACTGGGAGCTAGACCTGGGCTGTAGAGTGGATGGTTGATCTCCTTGAAGCCACATTTCTTCACAACTTCCTTTGCGACAAGAGCTGTGTCCACAGGCGCGGAGTCGTGACGAGGGCGCATACCACCACTCACTTTTCTCTTTGATGGAAGCACGTAGTTTGTGCAGTAGGCCAGCATAGCACTCCCCATTTACTGTGGTGTTCCTCTCCTTGAAGCAAATGAAGAGTATTCCTTCACAGTCCCAAAATATTGTAGCCATGATCTTCTTGGTTGACTGAGTTACCTTGGCCTTTAGAGGCGGTGCTTCGCCAGGTTTAGACCTCTCCATTGATTCTCTTTTGGACAAGGGATCATAGTAGAGGATCACAGTTTCATCTCCTGCAATAATGATTTGCAGAACTTCTCTCTCGTTCCGATGGCAGAGCTCCAAAAATTCCTAACAACAGATGACTCGTTGCTGCTTTTGGACTGTGGAAAGAAGTCTAGGCACCCTTCTTACAATAACCTTATTCATGTTTAAATGTTCATGAATAATTCGAAGTAGCTTTGTTTTAGAAAGGCCCAACCTCACTGCTATTTGTGTGACTTTGAACCGCCGATCTTTCATAATTTCTCCTTCCACAAAAGCGATCGATGTTTTCAGGAGTGAGCGCCTCTAAAGGTCGACCTGCACGCTCTTCGTCTTCAATGCTTTCTCGACAAATTCGAAAAAGTTTGGCCCATTCTTTTAGGGTAGAATATGAGGGGGATGCTTCCCCATATACACCGTCCAATCACTGTTTAATTTCATTTGGAGTAAATCCTTCTTTTTTTGAGGAATTTAATAACAGCTGGATACTTCATTTTGAACATGTCACAATCTTCTATGCACATCCTTTTTATGCAACTAAATCAGAAAAGCTGAACACAGCGGAGTGGAAGTTACAGCTGCAATTATTTACTTAACAGATAAGATATGACACCAGATAAGGGTTTGGTGAAGGCGATACTCCTTATCATCGAGGCCGGAAACTTACGGACCTTCCCTAGTGTGTGCAATTCCATTGTCAGCAGACGACACGATGCTTGACGTTATGTAGGGGTAACACTTGTTTTATTTTATTGTTCCACTAAATCAGCGTGCAATACTCATTTATGGCCGATAATATGGCAATAAATTCTGGCCGTATAGTTCGAAGGCGGTGTCAAACATGGTTCAGTAATTAAGTATGTATCATTGAATGATCACTTTCCTAGTGAACAAATTCCTTGAACCTATAAGGATGCAAATGATGGCCACCTCTTTCACCAAAGAAAATTTGTGTACCACAGGACGTTCTTTGGAAATTAACCTGCTAAATTGCTTCATCATCTCTCTTGGCAAACAAGTAGTGTTTCTTACGTTTGACACAAAAAGCTGCCAAATTAAAACCTTACAAATTGGTGCAAGGTTGCGACCCATTGAACGCTAGTCATATGTGATGAACTGGAATGGATAAAGTTTATGTGATACTCATGTATTCTTAAAGAATTCTTTAAAATAGCTTTCGGTTTGCAAAACCATCGACAGAGTACCTGACCGTACATTAGTTGCAGCCTTGTGGTTCAAACTCAAGTGGTCAATGTGATATTTCTTTTGCTTTGTGTTTTTCTTTTGTCGAAATTACACGTTCGCACCATTTTAATTATTCATAAAGCAGCAAAATGCCTAGTCACCAAGTTCTTCACGAGAGAGAGAAACGTTATACAACGCACGAAACATGAACTGTTTACATGGTGCCCGCTTAGGCATCTCCAGCACTGCGGGAGTCCCAGGTGCACTCCAGAGAGCGCTGACCATGTGGTCCTGCAATTGGAATAAATATAGGAGTCGTTATCGACGCTTTCCTAAACATACCATACACTCTTCCGCATTGTTGCTTATGAAGTTATGTTTTTAGTGGTGGAGTTTGTTTTTGTAAAATCTCCCTTTTGCGTTTTCTCCGTAAAATTGCACAGAATCAAGCTGAGGTACTTGGAGGTTGCTCTCTAACATTTATAACTCTATGTTCTTATTGTATTCGTTTAAGCCACGACTGCATAAGCAGCGACGGTACCTTGCTGGAGAACGCTATCCTAAACGTTCAATCAGAAAGTATATTGACTTAGAAATTTATGTCCTCATTTTCTTTAAGCATTTGAGACATACCATCTTTCTTATCAACTTTTAGGTTGACCTGTCAAAAAATTTGTACTTAATATTGCCATAGATATTCTAGGCATAAAAAGAAAAATCAAATTACTATTTTTTTTTAAAAGGTTCATAAATTACAAAGAAAATTTAATGCGTTCTAAGAGGGCTATGTAAAAAGTTCTCAGCCAACAATGGAGAAATAAGTTGTTAAACTTTTCAACACAGGAGCCAAATCTGGGGAGTATAATGGATGCTCCAACCATTGGTAATTTTCCATAGCTAAAACATTTTTATGAGCATGTGCATTTTCTTGATGACGTTTTTTTTTCTTCTGCCAATTGGATCTTTTGTCATGAATCTTTTAAAGCTAATCAGTTTAAAAGATTGGAATTCTATTTTCCATTTGTAGGTTCTAGGTTTGCCTTTCGGAAGACACCGCCACGGGTAGCCGAGGTCGTTAAGGTACGGACTCGTGAGCGGGAGGTCTGGGTTCGAATCCCACCAGGACCGTCCTCTCTGACTGAGGTTTTTTCCAGGCTTTCCTCAGTCCTCATAAATGGCAAATGACGGGCAGGTACCCTAAACTTAGGCCTGGAACGTTTCTTTCCTTAAAATATCCTTTCCCAATATATCATTTCATCTCATGTATCACCAGTGTCCATCGCCTGTGGTGCCTCTGAAGCAAAAACGGGCGTTAAACACCATTCATTCATTCCTTTCTAAAGACAATAACTTCTTCCGCATTCCAAACGAACAGCGCTGTAATCTTCCCTGCAAATGGAACTCTTCTTTACGCTGCATAACTGGCTTCTGTCCAGTGTTTTGACAGTTGTTTCGATAGTGGATCCAAATTTCATCCGCAGTTATAAGTGGGGGGTGGGGGCAGCGTTGTTGTTGTTATAAGACTACAAATATTGTTGCGATTTTTATAGCAATGAATTTGTAGCAAACACTGCATCCATATTGCGCAAAGCGTTTAAAATATAACTTACATGTCCTTTAAATGTACCACTAGCCTCAAAAACTTGGATGTGTCAGTTATCTAATTCCACAAGTGTTGTTGCACTTTTTGTATGTCCTTCATCTGCAAGGCTGGTACGGCCGTGTTTAAATTCAGCAGTTCGTTTTTTTTTCTCATTGAAAATAGGGAAGGACCCCAATAAACATTTATAAATTTTGTATAACTTTCCTTTGGCGTTAAACCATCTTTTGCAAAGAATTGTAAAACAGCACGTAACTCTATTTTATCCATTTTATAGAAATCCGCAACACGTCTACCTGTATTTAATACACTATTTGAAAGAATGTCTTGATGTTTTTCAGATCTTCCTTTCATTACAGTAGGTTTCGCGGGATGTTAAACTACTTCTTATTCCTAGTAGTACCTGCAGATAGCGGGACATCATATAAATATCTCACTGTTAATCAATAACAAATAAATGTTCATTCACTTTTTTATTACAATGTATTTGTCATTTATACTGTCATCAAGTACTATAACACGCAAGGAAGTCAAGAACAAAGAGTAACCCATGGTTAATATAAGATAAAATGCAAAGTCTGTGAAACCTTTCATTCAGCTGTGTTTTCCAAATAAAATATTCAAATGTGCTGAAATTTCACAACATGGACGATGAGTTCACCAAATTATGATATTCAATGGCATTTAGGAAGCGCCATGGCAATAATTCAAAACAAAGCGCCTGAGGCATTTTGCATTCTTCAATTCGCTCTTTCTGAGTCTGTGTGGGTTTGCAAAGAGCATATCTCTACTTATCCACCTGTTTATAACAACATAATGAAGTGATACAGGAAATGTCAAAGGGATTGGTTGTTTATGTGACTGCAAGCATTCCGGGCTGTCTGGCACGACTTGGTATGCTGCAGCTGGTCTCGAATGGTAGCGAAGAAAGCCGAACTCCGCCCGAACGATAGTTTAAAATATTACTAAGGAGGTAGTTGAAAATATTACTATGGAATATATTATACTTTTGTTAATATTCTCTTTTTTTAAACTTAAACTAACCTAACATAACTCAAGAAAAAGTAACATTTATTGTAATAAGAACAGTGTAAACAAATTACTAAGACTACAAATGAGAAAAGAAATGTTTACCCGTGGGGAGTAGATTAGTAGCACCACGCTCTAACCACCTGAGCTAACAAGATTGTAAACTGCAAATGAGTTGTATATCCAATAAGGGAATTATTTACCTAAAGTAATCCCTAGTACTAAAATTGTAACCAGTCGGCTCTCTTCGCTACCGTTCGGGACTTAAACCGCAGCAGCTGTCTGTTGGTAACACAAACTCCTGGCATGTCAGAAGAGAAGATCGAAAAGTTACGGAGGTTTATGACACTAGTAGGAACTGATAGCAAGTACTTCATCCTACGGCTAGATGGAGCTCCACCATATTAATTCCATAATCAAGTTCGTACTTATTATAATGAGAAATAGCCGCCGTGTTGGATTGACCAAGTGTCAGATATTGGAACAAATTCGATTATAGGTTAGATGGGTGCTGAGTGACCAACATAGGACACTTGAACGTTTGTGAGCTTAGATATCAAAATTAGGTGAGTTTATTTTCCATGTTGTGAAATTTCAGCACATTTAAATCTTTTGTTTGTAAAATATAACTGAATGAAATGTTTCAAGGCTTTCCATACACACTGCATATACAACAAGGGATTCAAAAATGAAATGTGGGAAGCGATAAAGAAGTTATTGCCAGGTTCACACATTGACAAATTTTAAAAATGGTATGTTGTTGTACTGGATTATTCTGATTTAACCTTCCCCCCCTTGTTTGTACTTTTATCTTCAAAGGTTAGAAATAAACCAGCAGCATATCCGGTGTCTGAGCAAATGCATTCGTTCATCAAACAAGCACACGCAATAAAACCTGTGCGGCAAACTGGGTCATCTCGCGTATTCTAGGAATAAAACAAAACCACAAGTTGCAATTCTAAACGGAGCTTCTGCTTACGCCACTGCGTGTTTCTCGCCCCGCCCCTTAGTGGTACCAGCACACACAGTTTTATTGTTAGAGCAACTTGTTATAGTTTTCTCAGAACGGCTGCTCTTCCAGTTTTTAAAGCAGGCAAAGAGGATGCTGTGTACATGTACACATCAGGTGTTTGAAAAAGTTTCCACTCTTTATTGCCTACTGCAGAGACCGCAATGGGCCATTTACTTCACTGCCCTTTGTAGATCGAGCACGTTCCAGAGTGAATTATTCCGCTGTTTTCTAAGTGACTACAGACAAGGAATGAGCAACTTCCCATAAAAACATTTCGGAATCAGCGACTAGCTATTCTCAATGGAATGTCTTCATTTGTCGTCGAAATTAATTAGAGCTCATTTTAGTGACCAGGAAATCCTCATGTGTAATATCACTAAGTTCTTCACCTTTTAGCGAACTATTGCGGTTGTTCCCATGAAACAACTTTTAAGTTTCTTCAAAGTTCCATCCATCCTCCTACAAGGCACCTAAAATGACAATGAAAAAAGTTAGTATATTTATAAATAAACATATATTTACACTATATATTTATATAAATATATATTTAATGATATATATACTATTTATAAATCTATATACTAAATTTTATATATAAAATCTATAAATAGCATATATATTTATAGATATACTAAATTTTTCCATTGTCATTTTGGGTACCGACTATATATATACTATATATAGTATATATTTATATATAAATATAATATATATTTATTTATTTGTAGATATACTAGTTTTTTCATTGTAATTTTCGGTGCCTACTATATATATATATATATATATATATATATATATATATGTATACTATTTATAGATTTTATATATAAATTTAGTATATCTATAAATAGTATATATAGTGTATATTTATTTATTTATAAATATACTCATTTTTTCATTGTCATTTTCTGTGCCTAGTGAGTAGTATGGATGGAGATTTGAAGACATTTTTCAAAAATCACTTTATGGGTACAACCGCAATACCTACATTTCTTCGGAATCCGCTAAAAGATTTAGAACTTAGTGATTTACACATCAGGGTTTCCTGGGCACTAAAAATAACTCTAATTAACTGAACGGTATTTCGACGACAAATGAAAACATTCCATATATGTGTCTGTTAACCATAAAAGTTTAACCCTTCGGGGGGTAGTTAACCTAAATGAATTTTTTTTTAAAAAAATTAAAATCTCTCCTGCGGCTGCACTTTTTTTGTTTTTTTTTTCCTCAACGAAAATCGGTATATTTCATTAAAGTAAATTAATAAAAATAGTTATTAAAAATCAGGGCAACCTGTCTATTAAACCTGGAAACTGAGTAGGGTTTAAAGTCAAATTAAAAAAAAAATATCTAGCGGCCAATATATTAATTTTTAAAGCAAAATTGCTACATGCTCTTAAAATAAAACAAGAAAATATTTTTGAAAATCAGTGAAATCAGATTATTAGAAATGAGGGTTTACCTGAAACCTATCATATAATAATTATTCTAGCGGCACTAATATTTGCTTTATCGCACGAATAGCTGTATATACTATTTAAATAAGCTAGAAAAAACAGTTTCTGAAAATTAGGAAAATCGGATTTTTAGTAATGGGAATATACATAAAAATTCAAATTTAAAAAGCGCTCTTGCGTTAAATTTTTTTGTCTCTATTGTTGCAAAATAAAGGACAAATTAATTCAGTATATGAACTGTATTTATAATTATGCACATGTTTTATATTTAACAAAAGCATTGTTGTGAAAATAACAAATGTGAAATATTAATCTAATATGTGTGTGAGAATTATATTTGTATGCAAGAGTGCTCTGTAATAACCTTCAGAAAATGTTTGCGTTACATGTGTTTACCGCAATAATATTTAAATTAAATTTCAGAGCCAATGAAAAACGATGAAACTTGGGAATGTATGTTGTCGATTGTATATATTTGCTTAATTCATTGTACTTTTTTTTAAAAGTAACATTTTTTTCCTACCGAAATACATGAACATCTTAAATACACAATGAAGATCGAAGCTTTCTGTTATTTCTCTATTTTAGAGAATGTAAAGATGATATCAAGGGCTCGGTTCATAAATATGGTTACTTTTAAAAGTGTTTAAAAGCACGCACACAGTGTAGCCTTGTCTATCAGTAGTCATATATTTCATTTAATTAATAGTATACCATTAATTTTGCTAGTATAATATCATAATCAATAATAATAACAACAACAATAATAATAATAATAATAATAATGTTTCTATTTTGTGATACTTATAGATTGTAAGAATTCTAATTTTTTTCCCTAATATACCACATTAAAGCCATAACTTATTTTATTTCATTAATTAATTAAGTTATAATTTGGATTTTATATTCATTTTTAAAGTCATTCAAATTGCTGAGGAATTCGCTTATTTTACGAAGCTCCTGCGTGATGAACTTTTTTAGATGTTATTATGCTTCTGGAAATAATGTCTTTGCATCATTTGTTTGGACCTTCTGTTTCGAGGTAGAGTGGCACCTCCACAGCAGGCAGCCGAGCCGAATAAACTCGCGATCTTAAAAGACAATCGCAAAACAATAGATACGGATTTATTCTTAAACAACAATTTTAACGGATAAACGGGCAATATTAATAAGAAATTGTTTTTGAAAGTTAAAACCCGTACTCTATCTTTCAACTACGTTACAATTGCTTTGGAAAATGTAATAACGTGAGTAAATCAATGATCAAAAAAGTAACTAACGGATGCTTTGTAGAAATTGAAGTTTTTGGGATCGATACCGGCTGGTTCAGATAAAACCAAAGAACCTTAAAAATTTTACTGCCTTGAAAATTTTGTGAGTAAATACTCACAATGACGTTTAAGGAATATATGATTAAGTCCATTATTTTTCTTGTTTTAATTCATCAATTTAACTTAGGCGACTTCATTATATTTTTAACCAATGAAATGCCACTAACGTTTTAATTTCTACCTATCACTATCGCATATCGCTGTAATTTCATCGTAATTATTTTATGACAATGGACCTTGAACTTTCTGGACGGTGTCCCAGAGCGCGTCAGAGGTTTCTCGACTGTTTTCTCTAGCGGCCAGTGAGTCATACTCAGCATATTGTAACATTCACTTGTTATTTCGCTGCTTTGTCCAAGTTAGGCACTGCACCATGTTGAAAATGTGTGCTTTAGTGGTGGTTATACCAATGTGTGGTATAATCGTAATTAATTTTATTCTGAGCCTGACAGTGGATTTTGTTCCTTTTACATATCATTTTACACTGATACAGGCAGCATTCATTATCCAGGCATTTGTTTCAGTTGATTTCTTAGTGCTATAGTACTTTATGTAATTTATGTCTTTGAAACGATGCATTGCAGTCAATAATGATGATTTGAATATTTTGTTATTATTTATACTTCAGCTTGTGCTGTAATTTCTAAGCACTTTGTGATGCGGAGTTCAAAAATAGTTACATGTACCAGAGATGAGGGCCCACTACAATGTGTCGACAAGTAGAACAATAAATAAAACAAGTGGGAAGCTTTTCAGCAGAGATAATGGGGCGTTTAAAACAACGTCCAGCACGTCAGCCTATAAGGCTTAGTGCTCCCTCATTGGAAGAGACGCCTTCATTGTTTCCCAAAATCTGTTCCTGACCAAGTTGCAGTATTTTGGTTCCAATGTCAGCGTCTGTTTCCATATCTTCCCTAGGATTGGACACTCAAAACAAGATGTTCGAGGCAGATTCCTCGTTCTGTTTACACATTCTACAAGTGGGTTCTTCTTTGAGTCCCTCCCACTTTACGTAGATGTTTCCTGAAGTGACGGTGTTCAGTAATTAACGCAATTACGTTTCTTATTGCTGTTCTGTTCATTTTCGGAGGAGATGCAGAGGGAGCATGTAACCTGAGATCTAATACAAGTATACTAGCTTGCGTTTGTCCAGGATAGATTTGCCACCTTAGTTACTGTTTTTCCCCCGGTCTTGAAAGTACATGCAGCAGGCTCAGAGCAAAGGAAGGGTGAATCTGTTTCTTATTTTTTGCCAATTGGTCTGCTATTTCATTTTCATTAACACCCCGATGCTCCGACAACCACCGCAATTCAAGCCTGTTACGAGATGCCAAAGCAATCAGGGCATTTGGACATTCCCATACCAGTTTAGATTTTACCTGGATCCTGTGTCACAAATTATGGTCTAATACATTCAAGTGCATTAGTGCAGTTCTTGTAAAGTGTGGTCTTGTAACTTTCTGTTGCACGAAAGAAGTGCAACATCTGTAAAGTATTAGTAAAAAGTAACAAGTGACGTCGTTAAGAACAAGATTGAGGAACAGCTGTTTGCCATACATTGGATTACATTATGTTCACTCATTAGAGAACTAAATATTGGCCCATCTATAGCCATTTTTTAATTTTGGGATTCACATATACCCTACTTCTAAGGACTGTTTTTTTTCCTGATTTTCAAGAACTATTTTTCTTATTTCATTTGTATAATAAGTGCGGAGTTTCATTGCTTTTTTTTTTTTTTTTGAATGGTTTATTTATGGACGCTCTTTAACAGATCAGGTCATCAGCGTCCCATTCAACTCAGGGCGTGAAACGGCCGACAAATTTTGCTCAGAGGTCTCTCTTTCAGGCTTGAGGTTCTTTTTCGTGCCGTAAATGTACGACACGGACCCACGGCTTTACTTCCCTTCCGAAGGAAGCCATACTTAAGATTTTTACGCCCCGAAAAAATCCATCGGTCCTGGCCCGGTTCGAACCCGCGATCTTGGTTTAGGAGGCAAGTATGGTTACCACTACACCACCAGGACCGACGAGTTCCATTGCGAAACAGCAAATGTTGCCACTAGAGTATATTTTAAATTTTAGGTTTCTCGACCTCCTAATAATCCGATTCACCAATTTTGATAACTTTTTTTCTTATTTGATTTAAATAGCACATGCCAAGTTTTTGTTGAGAAAAACAAAAGTGCTACGGTAAGTTAAATTTTGGCTTTCAGGTAATGGCCCGATTTCCTCAATTTTCAGAAACTAATTTTTCATTTAAATGCTATATACGGAATCTCGTTGCGAAAAAGCAAATATTAATGCAACTAGAGTGATTTTTAAGTGTTTAGTTTTAGCTAATAGTCCAATCATACTAATTTTCAGAACATTTTTTCTTATTATATTGCAATGACATTTAACGAGACTCCTTAAAAAAAAGAAAAAAAAGAAATTCCTAAAAAATGTGGCCACTAGAATGCTTTTTATATTTTGCTTTAACCTTCACTATTTTTTCAGGTACCTCCCATTCCTATTATTTCACTGATTTTCAGAAACAAATTTTATTATTTTACTTAAACGGTATATGTGCCGAATTTAGTTCGGAAAAAACAAATATTGAGGCTGCTAGAGTGATTTTTATGTATGGGCTTCTAGTTAACTCCCCCTCCAAATGGGATTTCCCTGATTTTCAGAAAGTATAACGTTTATTTTATTCAAATGACATAAGTGGAGTTTTGTTGTGAAAAAGCAAATATTAATACCGCTGAGGTGATTTTAAATTTTGGTTACAGTTAAAAAAAACCTCCTCCTAATAGTTCGATTTCACTCATTTTCAAAAACTATTTTTCCAACTGTATTTCAATGGCAAGTACTAAATTTCCTTGAAAAATATTTTTAAATTGAAGCCGTTGGAGCTATTTTTAAATTCCGCTTTTAACCCCAAGCCGGTTTTCAGGTATACCCCCACTGCTAATGGTCCGATTACCAAATTTTCGGCAAATGCTTTTATCAATTCATTTTAAAGAAATTTGCTGAGTTTCATTGAGAATAAACAAAAATTGCGACCGCTAGAGCGATTTTTCATTTTTAAAAAAATTGGCTTTAGTTTAAACCCCACCCCCAATAGTCCAATTTCGCTGTTTAATGAACTGGAACGGATTGTTTATTAATTGATGGTTCTTATGCCAAGCTTGTTCAGAAAAACCAAAATTTCCGACCATTTTATTTATTTATTTTTTTAGTTCTAGGTGCCAAGTAGCTATGGGCGATGAATGAATGGTGTTTAACGCCCGTTTTCGCTACGGAGGCACCACAGGCGATGTACACTGATGATACATGAGATGAAATGATATATTGGGAAAGGATTTTTATGGAAGGAATCGTTCCAGGCCTAAGTTTAGGG